>JAOYSI010004886.1:0-13946 GCA_025775065.1 Hiodon alosoides
ACACACTCTCACACACACACACACACACACACACACACACACACACACACACACACACACACACACACACACTCACAGACACACAGACACAGACACACACACACACACTCTCAGACACACACACACACACACACACACTCACGCACAGACACATGCATAGACACACACACCCACAGACACACACACACACACACAGGCACAAGCAGAGACAAACACACCATCAGACACACACACACACACACAGGCACAAGCATAGACATACACACACCCACACACACACACACACACACACACACACACACCCACAGACACACACACACACACCCACAGACACACACACACACACACCCACAGACACACACACTCTCAGACACACACAAACACACTCACGCACAAACACACGCACGGACACATGCATAGACACATGCATAGACACACACACACACACGCACACAGACGCACAATCACACACACATATCCAGCTTTATTCAAGTTCAGCAGGGACTTTGGAGAGATGGATCAGCCTGAATTGGGTCAATGGGACCAGTTAGAAGAACTCAGCACTAATAATATCCCACTTCTTTTGTCCATTGTGCGAAGCTCCCCCATTTTTTTCACTCTGTCCTCCATGATGAATGTTTGTGCCGTTTTCTGAAAGGCTTTGATGGTCTCTCCTGACTTTGCTTTGGGACTGGATGGCGGTGTTTGAAAAGGCAGTTAGTAAATATACATAGTAAAAAAATCATTACTAATTATTCGATATTAAATGTTTTGTTTGTTTGGGCGTCATTATTTCTGAGATCTATGTGTCACTTGCCACAAGATTTATTAGCTGCTGTGAACATATTTAAAGTATTGCTTTTCCTTTGGGGGCAGAATAAAATGTCAATGGAAATTTAATGAATACCTGAAGGTTCTGTGAGTTATGCACAACTTTCAGTAAGATGAAAACCCAATGAAATTTTCTAGGTATTTTTCTGGCTATTACGGAATATCTATTAATAGTCTCGTCGAACATGTGGCAGAGACAAATCGTACATTCTTGAGTGCGCTTTGATTACAAAAAGAGAACAACTAAATTTCAGAACAACTAATTCAAGTCCTGATATGGTTTTGCTGTGATTGAATCATCCATACTTATCCCTGTCATTTTCATTCCAGCATTTTTGAGGTACCTCTCCAAAAGGGCTGCTTCACGATTTTTGTCCCTTGTTGAATAAATAAATGCCTCATTGTCACGTACGAAAACCTCTTTCGTACGAAAACGTACGAAAAACTATAAATCAGCCAATAGGTATAATTTTGCAAGTGCAAGCTAAACGGGCACATTTCTGAATGGCTAATATGCATAGTCGAGTGCACAATGAATAGAAAAGCTTTTTTCTAAATATTAACGGACAGAATAAATAATCAAGGTATTTGCATAGCAATGTGAGCTAATGGTCTTCTTAGCATAATGATTAATTCACGGCGAGCAGCTGGGACGCGGGGAAAGGATAACTGCGGCTTTTTCTCTTAGCAATAGCCTGGTCTCTTTCCCAGGGTTTGTCTGTCACTTGGGTTGTGGCTCTCTACCCTTAAGATATTCACTTCAGGAGCAATTGGTTAGACATGACAAGTCTGCCTCTTCACTTCTCCACAGTAGACACATGCCCTGTCTGTTTGGATCTAGATAGTAGTATTGGTTGTCCGTCCACACACATACCAGCAGCTCCGCCTGTGTACTTGTTGTACTGGGTTTATTGTCTCATGGGGAGACTGAGGGGGCCCGTTTTGTGCTATCAGCCTTCGATGGTTCTCCCAACAAACCATGGTCGTGTTTTACAGAGCATGCCAAAATGGGACTCGAGCTGTTTTGGCGGCTCTGCGGAGAATGAGCCTCATGAATTCATGCATTCCTCTGAGGCCTCTGCCGGAAAAAGTTGTGGTAAAATGCAACGTGATGCCACTTTCTAGGGACGCGCCTACAGTCGGTTATATGATTGCCATCAAAAACATTTATGTATATTAGCATAAGCTTATGCATGGTGGAAACCATCTACAGGCTGTTTCAGCAACCAAATAATCCAGTTTCCTTAAATTTAGTCTCAGTTGACCGGTGCTATAAATTCATTCTGTCCTTTTCCCTAATAAGTCGTGACAAATAAATCAAAACCTTTTGTTGGCTCATGTTTCCAATTACACCCTTGCTGATGGAAATAAGAAATGCTTACATGTTCAACTCAGACCTCAGATGTTGTAGCTATATTTCTTTTGATGGTGGCCAGATCAATTATCTCTCTGTAAGTCTGGATCTATCTCAGACTTGTCTGACCCGATTCTAATCGTCTCCCTGCTCTCATCTCTACCATTGCTAAAATCATCAATAAGTCTTCAGATTCAGGCAGAGTGCCTCAGCTCCTGCCAAAGATACACCTGTGGAATGGATTTTGGCTTTACAGCTGTAGGCTCATATGGAATCTTAGACACATCCAGGGAATTCAATAAATCAAAAATCAGAAAAATCAGTGAATCAATATTTATTTGTTTAAGAACCGTTCACATACATGAGTTGCTGATGTTTTCTAGGTAATGTAATTCAAATAAAAACCGCCTAGTGGAGAAAATCTTTTGGAGGTCCAAAGCCCAAAAGTTGCCTCAAGTTGTAAGTGTATTAGGAAAGTGCTGCGGTGTGTGGTTTGGTACTTCAGCTGGTCATCGAGGTATAGTGAGTGTTTTCTTACTTCTGTAGTCCCAACATCTGGTGTCAAAATTTTCCATCCCCTGTCGAACGTGAAGGGTTTCCTTGCTGTTGAAAATTCAGTAAGGCTGACATTCAGTTGGTTCGTATACATTTTAATACCTGCAAATACATTACCAAACCTGAGTTAGCTTCGTAGGCTAACATGAAAAAAGTCACGTCATTGGCTTTAGAGACCCAAATGACATCGCGGAACTGTTTCACTGCACGGCATGGGTTTCAGAGGATCCCTGTCTCATTTTCCATGGCTCTTCATCAGTCATCCGTTTCAACATTGTTTGTGCCACAGAGAGAATGTAGCTTCACTGGCGACTCAGGAGACATTGTGTGCTCATTAGCTTTACGGATCGCCACAAAAATCAGTGCCTTAATTGTTTTAGACTGAGAGTATCTCTTTGGCTTGATGCAATGTGAAAAGGAAGGGAGGCTCAGTTTGAGGGGCAGTTCTCCCAGTGTTCTACTGCTGTGCTACATTGCTGTATTTCTGATGCGTCACAATGTGATGAAGAGGTGGTATTTAAACACTCAAGTTGGAGCAGATGGATTCCAAGTTTTGCTCTGACGTCTTTTTGAACATTTTCACAACTATGTCTTGGAAATTGGCAATGTAAAAACGGGGTCTAGCAAACAAAGAATCGGTGTGCGTGTTACTTTTCTTGTGGAAATTATGGATGCTGTTTTAATTTATTATCTCTGGGGGGGTTTATAAATTGGATTGCAGGCCATGTGTTTGCAGAACAGGACAGATTGCTCCTTCCAGCTGATGCTGGCACAATTTCTTCAAAAGACAGATTCAATTATAAATTGGAAACACTTTCTACTTAACCTGAACGTATGCAAACAAAAGGACAATGTGAGCCTTTGCCCCCACAATGTGTGCTCTGGAGGTGTAATTAAACATTTACTCTGAGAATTAAACAAGAGGTGAAAGAAAAAAGGAGCGGAATGTCACAGTCGAATCTGACTTCTCGTCAGGTTTCGGAATGACTGGGCGCAGAGCATCTGTGGTGGATTAAACACAGTGCGTGAGGCTGAGCCGAACTCACGAGTTACCTAAATGAATGAGGAGCCATAGGTTAATATGAAATGGGACAACATCAAATGGAGTAAGCAGCATGTATGCTTGGAGACTGCATTGTTTGTTCGAGTGTACTGAAATCTAATATGCAATAAAACTGAGGGCTCTCAGTGATTTCCATCCTGAAAAAAGGGGAAAAAAAACATTGTAGGCCCTGAATTTTTGGTGGACGTAGTAATCGATCAGATGCATTAAATTAAAATGAAGCTGTGGTCGTCCTGTCACTAAAATTGATTCCTCAGCATGGCCTGAATGTAATATAGTTAGAAATCCCCAATTTAGTCTGCAATGTCAAGAGGACACAAGAATGCTGGTAAAGGAACCGGCTTCTAATAAGTTGATTTTTTTCTTTTTTTCTTTTCTGAAAGAGCTCTGTGTGAGGGTGATATGTTGACATTCCTATGAGAATATACAGGCCCAGGGTTGCATTAAATCAAAACAGTGACATAATTCTTAATTACTAACAGCAAATTAATGCCATTAGACATTCCACACTGGGGGACAGTCACTAACGAGCTGCCTGGTGGATGCAGATATAATTGCCAGATTTATCTATCTCTATATTTAATGGAAGGACAAAATATGTATAGAATAACCATGCACAGAATGTTTCTTGAGAATGCACAAAAAAAAGATTTAACTCGTAGTATGAAAAGAGGTCCTGAATGATTATCATGTAAGGCTCAGCTCACTGTTCGTCCCATCTGATTCTAAGCCTGCTGGCTGAGAGTCACACTTTTTTGAGCCTGAAAAGACTGTGCTTTAATATACATATCTTCTTCATCTGGGAGAGACAGCCTCCCTGGAGACAGCAGTTAACTCTCGACAGCTGCTTCTGGATTCTAGTCAATAGCAGAACAACCTGCCCATGGTTATTTTAAGCAGCAGACAAGGCATACCAAAGCTGCCCCCTTTTTCGCTTGTGGATACCAACGTTAAACCAGAGCCAGGCTGACATTTTCCTCTCCTGGCTAACGCGTAACAACCTTATTGTGTTGTTCCAGCATTGCACCAATGTTACGAGAATGTCACGCATTAGCCGAGCACATTGCCTGGAAACACTGTTGTGTATTTTTTCTTCCCGTGCCCCAGACCCTAGAATGGTAGTCAGGGTGCTGTGGTGCAAAACCGGCGCAGAGCAAATTAACGGTGTTTTGAGGGAGTGTGATAGTCTTTTGAGGCCTCCATGACTGACGCAGTGTTCTCGACTCCTCCGTCAAAGACCAGTTCCATCGCATTCAGAGCCTCTGCAGTTATTCCAGTCCCAGGCTGCTGCACTCATGTGCCCTCTGTGAGCCTGACTTGCCCCATCTGGGCTGGCGGAATAGTCCAGGAGTATTGAGAGGAGGACTTACATTTTTGGTGACTGATGTGCTGGTTTGCTTTAAATCTCACTGCATGGCTAAGATAACCTTATTCGCACTGGGCTCTAAGACTCAGTACAACTTAAAAGGTAGGATCTGGCAAAGCACAGCTCACGTCTGCATTATAGTATTTAAATAGAAAAAAAACTAAAAATAAAATTACATTATTCCTGCACATAACTATATCCGAACATGGATACTAATGATATTGATTAAAACTATTCTATTCTGTTTGATTAAGAAAACACGCAATCACCATCTAATGCTACAATACAACTGTAAATTTGTTTATTTGTTTTCCCCATAAATTCAGTCATTGACTCATACCCTAGTCTCCTCACCTCATAAAACTTTGAAGTTTAGGAACCAGACCTCCTGCTATTTCAAGCAATATTTGTGGGCCTGACAGTAAAAAATGACCGCGCTGGAAAAAGAGACAGACGATTTGATTAGCTATCCGATCCATGCAGTGATTACAGGCAGAGGGATTATCTTCCTAATGAGATTAAAATAATGAATATGTATCATGCAGCCTATAAGGTGATTAATATAAATGCTTTGGGATGTTAGGCATTCATTAACTCATTAATAACCTGTCCCTCAATGCCGAAGGGATGGAAAGATGATGCAACACCACACCTGTTGTATTTTTTTGGCTTGATTCGCAAACTATTAAGAAAATAGTTGTCTGGCCTTCCCAAAGCCTAATAAGAGTTTTTAAAACACTTTTTAAAATGATTGCTATTTTATTTACCGTTATTATAATCATACACAGGTGGAGGTTTAAATCAGAATTTAGTTAAGGTTAAAAAACCCTCGGGACAGAGAGAAGACAGATGGTTGTCTGTTCTCCCTGATATTTTTTTGTCATTTTTATTTGGTCTCTGTTACAAAGATGTACATACTTTAGTTTAATTTATGCATATGTGAAAGTTGAAAATATGTAATAATATAAATATATAAATAATATTTTTCAATACAGTATGCATGATGCAGCAATTAAACATTTTGGACAGACTTGGAGAGAATATGTGGTGGGGCGAGGAGTCTTGGCATGTGTTCTCTGATGGAAGTCTGACAGGACTGCTGACTCCTCCAGACCAAGTCCAAAACGCTCTCCTAGCTTCAGTACTCCCTGGGGTTTTTCTTGGAAGTCTCCACAGAAACAGGCTGGCCCATACATATGGCTGGATTTCGGATTTAGCACATTTAGCCAGCACATTATGCTAACTCCTAAATCTTTTCTTTCTTTATCATTACAATTACAGTTTATGGTAGCGGTTAAGGTGACAGGCTTGTAACCATAAGGTTGCTGGTTAAAGTCCAACCCCAGCTGATGTTTGCTTGAGCAAGGTACTTAACCTGAATTGCTTCAGTAAAATATCTGGCTGTCTAAGCGAATTAATGTAGAAATTCTGTAAGTTGCTTTGGATAAAAAGCGTCTGCTGAGCAACGAAAATGTAAATTTACTTGTTTATTTTTACAATTCCTGTACACAAATTTAACAAATTTGGCTCCCAAGATGAGGAGCAAGAGAGGCATGGAGGTCTTTGCTATCTGAAGAAGGCGTCTACGTTTTCCACAGTTCAGTGCTTCATCATCAGATACCACAGGTTTTGAAACACAATTCTTACATTTTCTTTGCGTGGGCTGTTAAAAAGATGAGATGTCCTGACCCCTTGTATATATAATGAATGGGGAATGGAGAGGTTCCAGCTGGTTCTTCGCCACCGGAGACAAGACTGCTTCCATAAATACCTGTGTCTTCACTGCGGTATTTACAGTTTATTTGAACCAAAAAATATGCTCTTACTTTGAATTTAGCTAATGCTGTTTGATGAAGAAAGAGTAATAGGAGTGCTTCTAGGATGTGTTGCGTGCCCAAAATGCTGCTCTTTGAAAAAAAATGGTAGCTACTAAATAAAAACATCACAAGAGACATTTTGCAAACCTATCAACAAGGCTTTTTAAAATTTTTTAATTTTTTTGGACAAATCAGAGTACCAAACTAATCACCAGGTCTAGGGCACTCATTTTTGGAAATACCCAATGCTGTATTTTATATATAAAAACATTTGCATTAAATTCTATGGGAAACATCAAAGTTTTACTTAGCCCAGAAGCCGCAGTGAACATCAGCATGTTGTATTGTATAAACAATGTTCTCTTTTGAACCCGAGGCAAAATGGAAAATATATAAAGACCAATTTGAGTCATCTTAATCTCCCACTTGAAAAGCACTAACAAAGTTTTTTTATCTCTCGTTTGATCAGCATATGCAAAATGCTTTCTTTCAGAATTATTATATTTTTTGCTACTGTCTCCAGTCCTTTCCAAATAATTTCACACAGCAAACTTATTCATTTAACACCCAGGTGGTTTATGATTCACCTTGTTCACGATGTCCAAGTAGAGAGTCTTTTGAGAGAGATTTTTGTAAATAATACTAATATTAATAAAAATAGGCAGATACCCTTGGGACAAAGCAGCCTTCAGCAGCCTCAGAAAATGAAACACAAAAGCCGTTAGCAGAATGATCTGCCAAGTTATAATTTTCTCCTTATTAATTAAAGCTAATTGAGCTGTAAAATGGTGGAGAAGACGTTGTTCTTGACGACGAAGTAAATGCCAGCTTTGGCTAGGAGCAAGAGATTGGGATCTAGATGGAAGTTTACTCAAATCGTATTCCTCTCTCCCATCTTCCTTAGACAAGGACAGAGCTGGATGTGCCGGTGGGCGAGCGAGATAGAGGGACTTTGCAAGGCTTTTGATGTTGGCAGCTGCCAGCTTCTAGAATCTCATTATCAGGTTGAGAGTTGGAACGTGATTTAGTAAGTCATTTTATTTCTTTTAAATTTGGCTTTTGTTTGGTAAGGTATTCAGACGATCAATAACAAAGGCCCGTGAGCAAACGACAGTTTGCGGATGATATTTCTGCAACAGGGAAGGCGTCTGTACCCATTCGGCTTCATTTTAATTGCTCAACTCTGTTATCTTTCCCGTCGCTCCCTATTAGGTGAGGCCAGAAATTCTGTCAGGGGAAGACAAGATAATTGTGAGTGGATGATACAAGCAGTTGCTACTTTATCAGTGAGGTGAAGCCTCCATTTGCATCTGTGCTGGTCCCCACGTGGATAGATGGGTTATATGCCTTCTGAGAGTGGGATTTCTTTCAATAACACAAATCTACCAGGCTTTAGTTCCTGAGCTCTACTGCTGCCCCACTGAATTCAGTTTTTCTCAAATAAATAAACGCGAATGTCACAGGATGGGCTGAAAGTATAGAAAGTTATTAAGACGACGCTATTTGTTCCCGTCCATAGCTACCTGCGCCCAAAAACACATGACAACCTCCATTAATCATTTCTAATTAGGTGGCGTTGTGACACGTGTAGCCAGCCAAACAAAGTGGGTGGTGGGCTAAACGTCTCAGTCCTCCTGTTAGACATGTAACGTTTTGACATTTTCACTTCCTCCTGTGGCATGCCGACCCTAAACCAGAAGGCAGTATTTTATAAATAATATATTATTTTGGCCCTGAGGAGGTGTATGAATTGCAAAGAGGTTTTGCCCCCGGAATTAGAAATATTCAACACAGGCTAATGGCATATGTATAACCTTAAAAATATCTCCAAGAGAATAAGGCTATGTTAAAACTGACTGTCGGGACACGCAGTTGGGAGGCCTTGGACATGTTAATGTCTATAATGTGATTTAAATATATATATATTTTTAATGCCAAAAAGCAATGACCGAATTCTGGCAGAGATGCATAACAGTCATTAGGTTTTCATTATTTAATGCCGAAAAGATTCTAAAAATATTAAGGGTAAAAGAGTGGGCATTTCCAAGTGTTTTACTCAAGATTGAATATTTTCTATGCATCCCAGCAGCGGATGCTCATGCAGGTATATAATACTGGGCCTGTTCTACTCCTGCAGCACTCTCCTTTTCCTTCACGTGGGCACTATGTGACTGTGTGTAATTAATACCTGGCTAGCTAACACCTGCTTGTTTGTCAGGAGGACACACCAGGACCTATACACATTGTGCAGAGGTGGCTCTGTGCATTGCCATTAATCCCTGTTTCCCCTCCATTGCCGCCTAATCTTTTTTAAGGAGGCAGCGGCCCCCCTCTGGGCTGACATCACTGGCACCAAAGCCTGCTGAAACGCTGCCAACCCTCTGAAACCTTCTGCCAAGACCGGAACCCGCTGGGCTGTGGGGGCGCACTATCATCGTCCAAACGACTTTCTCCCCGCCTCGATTTTTCTGTTTGCTGAAGACACGGTCTACACCGCTACCGGAGTGTGTCCATACTCACAGTTTGTTAGCAGGGCTGACTCTATAAGACCCTTGCAGGTGTCCCTGCTCGCCAGGCCATTTTGTCTGGCAACTCTGTTCCCTGGGAGGAAGGAGGTCTAAAAACTAATTATGAAGTATAAGTCATTGAAAGCCAAATCAGTTAAAGGTCAGAGCAATTACCACTTTTCAGTCTCCTTCACTCTCTACTGTGTTCGTGGGAGGCGTGCCATTACACTGCACAAGTTGAGTGATTGATTGCCCTAATAGTAACTGACTCTCATTGTGGAAAGCTCACAACTTTTTTAGCTTCTTGGGAATATGTCCTGGTAATACTTGCCGGTTTGGATTACACAATAAAATTCATTCAAAGGCTTTCAATGCTTCAATGATCAAGAAATGGAATTTGACTTGATTCAATCTGACAAAAAACAAGTGTCCAGTTTTTTTCTCCCATCTTGTGCATGCCCGGATTAACACAGTTCAGGCCTCCCGCTGTATGCCCCCCACCCCCCTAAAACAAAACACATGTCCAGTTGCGGGAGATTAAATGTGCCAGTCCCGAAAAACGAATTCTCCATTCTGTAAACTGCAATAAAAAACAAATTATTTGTTAAGCTACGATTCCTGCCTAAATCAACTTCATGCTGAGGCTGCAGACCTAGCTGCTTAGATTTGGAACGCAGACTCTCCTGTTTCAATTAACACAGCCTGGAGTCGCTCGTCTGTCTTGCCTTCCTGTGTGATGGACTAACTGGCTTAGGCTCGCATACAGGAGAACAGGTGGCTGCAAATTTGGCTGCTGCCTGTGTGTTACCAACTAAGGTAGGTAATACACATAAAAACAGTGTTTACAAGTTACACTGTAGAAGGGCTGCCTCTCTTGTGTCTTCATACTTCTTTTGCTTCTGTTTTCCAAAACCGCTAGAGGTTTGTCGGTCCCCGATCGTTTTTTCCCCCCTTCAGTTTGAATAGGTAGCTTTTAAATATTTTAGCCATGCTTTGCTAATTATACATTATACGTACAAATTTTCTTTTAATTTTGCCTGCCACCTACGCTTACCACGCTAACAATCGGTATGTGTTCTGGTCGATAATATTTGCATAGTTAATTCATTAATTACATAAAAGCGAGTACTTAAACAGTGACTTTATGAACAACGGAAATTTGCCTTACTCATAACAGTCGCATTACAGCGAAAAGACGCGCACTCGTACGCATAACAACAGTGACGCCAGGGGCCGCCCTAGCGGTCGGAGTCCCCCATTTGCCTGTTCGGTAATATGGCCATGATCTTGTGGACATGCTTCGGTCACATGCTCCACCTGGGATTCGAATCCGTGTCCACTAAAGAGGAAACTGGCGCTCTCTGGCACTCTCCAGCATGTGGGACTCTCCCACTCACTGCAGTTGCAAATGTTTTGTGTTCCCAAGCCTTAAGTACGCCATCTGCAATCACTCTGATTTGTTTGCCTAATTAAATTGGTTTAAATCCAAACCTAATTAATGCATGGATGATGACAACAAAACAGACATTCCTGTGTGCTTGTGGAAGTATCCCTAGCCCTCTCTGTGTAGTGCTAAATAAAGATTAGCCAAGAATGTGCAACAAGCTTACGTTGCATCTCAGCATTAAGGCCTTATTTCGCTAACTCAAAAAAATGTGATGATGAGAAATCGTGGGCTTAAGGCCTACTCATAAAGGAGTTAAATAAATAAAAAAACAACATTATTTTAAACCTTCCCTAACCAAAGGATGCGTGATTTTATAATCTTTAGATTCCAAGGTCACATAAAGTGCAAAAAGGGAAGTGATTTGGGGAAGAAAAAGGAAAGTGGTCAGGTTTACCTGGAAACCAGGAGGGCAGTCCCCTTTCAGGGTCCATAATTGGCGAAGAAGTTGTTGCTAATGCAGCCTGCAGGGTTTAAACTGCATCTCTGACCCCCAAGCTGCAGCTCTGGTGTTAAACCTGAAGGTCACAGGGCAGGAGTGTGTCCAAATCACCCTGACTCACCACTTAATTTTGTTAAAGCAAGAAATGCCCAGTCACCATCGTTCACTAAATCAGAGCTTTAGGTGGTCCACTGGGCTGTAGTGCAGTGCGAATTGGAGTATTTATCAAACATGTTCATGCTCTCAACAAACCTCAATCCAAACATCTTTTATCTCTGCACTTTTTACACATTTACCAAAATCTATTTATCAATTTTCCCTTGTGCTTTGGTTGCCTATGCCTTTAATTGGTTGTTTCTGTTACTTGAACACAGCGGCATGTAAGCATTATCCAATAGTGTGAGAGGAAGAAATTTAGTAAAGTTTATTATATTGATGTGGCTATCATAGCAATAACCTTTTACCAGGTAGTCCTATACCGTGGTAATTGCTACTGTCTAACACAAAGTAATTAATTTATAATAGATTATGTTTTCTTTCATTGATTTTCCACACAGATTAAGAGAGAACAAAAAAAAAAACTGTTTTGGCATTGACAAATTGCCTATCCTTTTACACGTGTAGGCTGTACTACACTGAGATAACTAACGCTCTGCCACTGTGTTATTGAATTTGTTTTTTATACAAGGAGGATAAGTGCATTTAAGGTTGGTCCATATATATATTTACTGTATATATATATCACCCTCATACCCCCAGGCTTTAATCAGACACAAGACGATTTACATCATGTGTAAATGCCACGCTACAAATGATTTCAGATAACTAAATATGTCCGCCAATCAGCAATTCATCTGTTATCTATTATTTCTATGATGAAGTATGCTGCCGAGAGAGCCTGACTTTTTGATAAATGGCATTTTCTGGCATATATTAGTGTTTACGGCAATATAAATCTCTAGAAACGACTCCATTATTGGAAAAAATAACAAGCAAGCTCTGTAAAACAGCATTAGATCATTTTGCTCCATTTTGTTAAATTGTTTTAGACATGCCCTGTTGCATTCTTAAAGTTTATTAAGACTTTGTGTAGTTTGTGTTATGAAAAAGTCATATAAATTTGAATATATTATATATAACATAATCCTGAATTCACAAATCTGTATTTGATTTAAGGGCTTAGCACAGAGAGCAGTTGTTATTAACTAATTCTTCTCTAAGGCAGAGGTGTAGACTATATATATGGTTCCTTTCTATGCTAATGAGCATTCATAAAAAGTATTAAGAGAGGTGGCAGTTGAGGGATTATTGTTAACTATTTTTTCCAGTAAAATTAGGATGTGAAAATATTATGTGTGGTTTGGATAAATTGGCAGATGGCTGTAGGAAGAACAGGCACCGGAAGCATCATTGTTTTAATCTATGGCTTTATATCACATGCTTGCCGTGTGTTGACAAAACTCACTCACACAGTATGGTGCAGCATGCGGCCTATTGTTTAACTCAGAATTTGGGGTAGAGGTGAGGAAACTGGAACATGAATAGTAAATGAATAGAAATAGTAGCCACTGTGGACAAGAGGCTGAACTGAGACGTGATTGGGATAACTAGCGTAACTAGGTCGTGTCCAGGCTGTCACCCTGAAAGAGATTCCTTTGGAAGTGACATCTGGGCCTCATACAAGTTTTTTTGTGGGATGGGGCGAAACTATCTTGTGTTGTGTTAGGGTTTTTTTTTCTTTTTCATCCCAGTGTGGATATGCTAAGACCCCTCTACTTAACACCTAAATGTTAGAGTTGGACTACAGGAGGAAAAATGTGTGTTAAGAAAAGTGGTTCTGGAGTTATGGCTGCAAGGTGACATTATAGCATGTCAACCCTGTTGTTGATGCCTGCTGATTCAATTATCCGAATTCACAGTGGAAATAAACACAGCATGGTTTCAACACAGCCATTAGCGACCATAAATAGCGCACAAGGGCACTAGAAGTACAGCTTTGTTTTTCTTAATGCTTCTGGCAAGCTTTACGCATTTCATTGCCCAAGACTGTGAGAGTGCAGTTCACCATATAAGAGCATGCTCGGTGGTAAGAAAGAAAGAAAGAAAAAAAAAAAGAGAAGAAGATTTTAAAGACTCTGTGAAGAAGCGCAGCTGTTGTTCTGCTGATTCGACGACTTGCTAATGTTAGGGGCGTTTGGAAACAATGCTCACCTGCGTCATTCTGCAGAGATGGGAATGGCACAGACCTCCTCTGTTACCACGCAGGCCCTTCTTCCTTCCATTGCAGCGTGAGGGATTATCAGACTAGGTGGGATAATCAAACTAGGACGGAAGAAGGCCCTGCTGGCAGAATGCTCTCGGCAGGACAATTTTCTCAGGGTCGTCCTGCCTCTGTAACAGCTCTTTATACCAAGGAGCCTGAGCGTTCTTCTGATACCACAAATTAGTTAAATTAATATAAAAAAAACTAAGTATTTCAGCCATATGTTTTTTGCCACTTTTCATTACTATCTAGAATTATTTGCGCAAAGCAGAAATGTATTTCAAATTTTCATAAAAATATAAAT
>JAOYSI010004887.1:0-13946 GCA_025775065.1 Hiodon alosoides
CGTGGGACACCCTGGAAGTCCACGAAGGGGTCCTGCACAAGGGATGGCGTGTTCCAGTGAGCGGTGAGTTGAGGTGGCAGCTGGTGGTCCCCGAGATGCTGTGAGCTAGCGTGCTGCTGGCGGTGCATGGCCGGCCAGGCACGGGTCACTTTGGGATAGCCAAGACCCTACTGGGGCAAGACCTGCAACGTGTGAGTGCTGTGACTAATAATGAACAGATATCTCTTGCCTTAATGAATGTATTGCATTTCTAAAATATACCGCTTGAAATTTGTGGTGGATCATTTGAAAACAAAATGTTTACAATCATTAGCTAACTTTTCATTGTTAGCTAGCTAACCCAGACTTAAAGTATTTGGAGATACCGGAGGCTAGCGAGCTAACAAAATGCTAGTCCTACGTGGTGTTGACAATTTAATTTTCTCTATCGATATAGTGTGTTTCTAAATGTGAACACAATAGGTAAAGAATGTGCCAACGACAAATATTCAACAACACATTTCCTACATAATTCCTTTTCATTTTAAAAACACGAGAAAAACTGGATTAAAATACAGGTCTACAGCATTATCCCTAATGCCAATAAATTATATTTTGAAATACAAAAAAAATACAAAACAATACATGATTTTGAATCATATATTCTTCATACGTGTTTTTTTATATTGTAATTATACTCATAATAGTTTTGTGGTTTAATATAAGTGCAGGATTAAAGCTTGAAAACAGAATGGAAAGTTAATTTTGCAATTAGTGTTTTCTATTAATTAACAGTTATAAAGTTAGACATTAGCTATGGTAATAACTTTCAGAATTATGATAAACCAACAGAGGAAATCAGTGGATATTGAAAACGGATGGGTGAAAAAAATGATGCCATTCCTCACTGAGAATCAGGATGTGCTTGCATGATTGACAGTTCACTATTGCTATTTCACTATTTTCATTCGATTGTTTTTTACACAGGCAACCTATTTTTATTACATGTCTCCATTATTACAATATGGTGAAACACTGGTTGCAAATTGTATCCCTCCCTGAACAGTTGCACACATATTTCATAGAGGTTTGACTAATCTGGAGTGCACTGCACAATCCATTAATCAGCTGTGATGAACAGCACTGTCATATGTTCTGTGTTCATACGGCGAATTCAGTTATTACTAATACAACAGTGAGTGTGATAATGCTGTTTTTGACATTGTCCGCTCCCCCCCCCACCATCCCGCCCCCAGATTATTCTTCCCAAGAGCAACTCCACCTTGCCTTCGCAAGCAGAACAGATGAGGAGGAAGTAGAGTCATCCATCCTGATCTGGCCTCCCATAGAGCCACTCTCCTCCATAGCCGAAACTGCAGCAGGAGCTCCCAGGGCTGCCAGGCCCGGGACACTTAACTCCTGCCAAGGGCATGTCTGGCCTTGCATTTCTCACTGCAGAGGTGAGACAAAGGAAGCACAACGCTTCGTGTGTGTTTTAATCACCTTTAACAGTAGAGGTCGAGCCAGGTCGCATCACTCCCATCACTGTTGGAGGAGTTTCCCATTGGTCCCCCTCTGGGTTGTTCAGTGTAAAACATCTGATTATAATAGATAAGATATTTTATTAAAATGGTTTTCCAACATAATACAATACAAATACAATGAAGAAATGATCAACTGATTAGCACAATTGCATAATCTAATGGCAGAGATAAGACCGCAATGATCCGGGATGACTTGAACACAAGGTATTAGAAAACATGAATGATTGTATAGCAAGCTAAAAGTGCTTCTTAAGGGACTGAAATGCCGATGGCAGGAAAGAGTTCCTGTACCTCTCAGTGTATCAGCTGGGACTGATGAAAGAGCTTTTTCAGTTCAAGACTGTGTGGAGGGGGTGCCAATTATTATATTATTACAATTTTATTGCCTTTCTCCTCTATAGTCTCCACTGCACAGTGACCTCCAGAGAGTCAAAAGCCACACCAGCATCAAAGCTAGCCTTCTTAATAAGTTGGTTTTATATATTCTCCCTCCCCAGCCCCTAAAATAATTTTTAAAAACCTACACTTGCCAGCACACTCTCCTAGAACAACCCAAAATTTTTACCTCACACATTGAAAGAACGTACCTTCCTGGCCATAGCCTCTTCCTCTGGGCATCCACCACAGGGCAGGCGTCCCTCCAGTTTCCAAACTTGGATGCGGTTACAATCAGTGAAACCACGCGCAGATGCGCAACGACTGGCTCTGGGCTTTGCCCCACATCTTGGCTCCTGGCGGCATGTCACAAACACCAAGGAATTTGTATGACTGCACCATCTCTACATTGTGCCTTGAATTCTGATGGGGATTTGAGGCACCCTATTCCTAGCATATTGGTGTTGGACATTGACATCCTATTTCAGTGGTTACTTTTGTTCTGTTATGAAATCATAACTCAGATACAAAGCCCCCCCCCTTTGTTTTATTTGTTCTTTGTTTGTGAAGAAAAACAGATAAACAAATCTGAGAACTAAATGTCAAATGCTAGATTAAGCATATGCTTAATTCTTCTTGTTGAAAAAACATCGGAAGGTGAAAATCACAGGGAGAAGAAAAGGGGAGACAGACAGCAGGGAACATGATAGACAAATCTGGGGGAAGTGTCTCGGCCCGGTATAATTTGAACACCAGGCCACCTTCAAATGAATGTCCTGCGAGTATAATGAGGCAGCCTCTCCCTGTCCTGGTGGGTTTTGGAAGCGAGATGGAAGTACAAACTGTGCATCGAAAAGCTGTGGTGCTAGGGAATGCATCAGAGCGTGATGCCAGAATTGAGCTGCCAGTGAATTCCCAGGTGTTGAAGAGCGAGGAACCTAGTTCCTGAAGCCTGAGTTAACGGTGTCTCCAGCGAGCCAGCCTTTGGTCGACTACGGCAAAAGGTAATAGGGGAACAAAGAAAAGGAGGCTTGTTAGGGCTCTGGCGATAAAGCCTGCTGGTAGTTTATGAAGTCAGGGGAGCCGGAGCAGGGAGGGAGGCTGCACTCGTGTCTGAGGAGACAGAGAACCCAGATGATCGTCTTGTGTCACAGTTGTCATGGTCACAGCACGATGATTCATGCCCTGAGCTAACTGACTTGCTCTCATCACCCTGGCTGGATTGGCAACCTGAAGCAAAAGAAGGCAGTTAGATTGGAAGCCTGAGGGGAACCAAAAGTATTGTCTGGCCTAGAGGGAAGGGTTCAGGGGATGGGTGTAGATGTGGGAGATTGACATGCTTCAAGCTGGACTCAAAGCTATCAGGTAGATTTCCATCAGGCAGATGTCTCACTCACGCAATAATTATTATGTGATTCGTTTGCTTAGTGCAGACTCAAAACCAGACTGACTTAGGGTCCCTTTTCACAAAATAAATCTGCACTAACTGCACTAACTTCCCCCGATCACATCTCAAACCAGCAAATCAACATGAGAGAAAAAAAAAAACGCTTTACACAAAACTTACGGTCCTGTAAAATAACCCAAGGAGTACCACAAGGACTTTAGCTTCAGGGTACTTACAGCGTGAATATGCTAACATTCATTTTAGTTAGTGGCTTAAGTGGCTTAAAGTCAATGAGATGGACAAGTTGGATGTTGAGGAGTTCCATCAAGTACTGCAGGCAAATGTTGTATACAGGCTGGAGCAAACATTCAAAGCTACTTGTTTTCTGTTTCATCGCTTTTACAAGTTAGATACCATTTTATTTTGATAATAAGGTCAGACGTATGGTGTCCAAAAACTCGAAACAGTTTTAAAATTTATTTTTCCATGATGGATAATAATGATAGGTCACTAGGCTAGTGACAAATGTGTAAATTGGAAAATACTTCTTAGTGGAGGGTGGATTAAATCATTTTCACCTTTTATTAGGATTTGCAAAAATGATCAGCCTGAAGACGGATGATCTTTGAATTTGAAAAGTAGATTGTCATGCACCTGCCTTAAGTCCTCATGGCCGTTTCTCAGCTTATTAAGAAAGATATAGATCATCCGCGCTGTAGAATTGACTGTCACTGAGGGTAATACGATTTAGAGAGGTCCAGCACAAAGGCAATGCTGATGAGATGTTGTAAAATGAGGGACATATGCTCTTCCAATCATCTAAAGATGCAGGACCTCTGGGGGGAAAAAACAAGGAAAAATAATTAAGTTGGACTTTAAAATGGAAGCAGCAAGCACAGGGAGAGGCAGTATGGGAGGTTTTTCGGTCTGAAAATTATGTTTAGTTTCGCTGTTATATTGTCAAAAGTTGTTTATTTCGTTTTTCTCTACAAAGGGTACATTTTCTTTGTATTTTAGACTTGTTGACAATATGGCAAATATGAAAATATAAGGCATAAACCAGCCATCCACTCCACCATGTGTCCGCCCTGGTGTGCCACAGCTACGTTGAAATTAATTGCACTGTAATTTTGTTTTAAAAAATGACCTGAATTTTGTAACTATGTACTGCTGATATACACCTCTTTTTGTTTCTTTTAACATGTTTGTACACTGGTCTGCCGTTTATTTTTATTCTGATTTGCAAGGAAACTGAAACATTGTGTTAAATGCCAATATACCTTCACCACGAATATTTAAAGAAAAATTTTAAATGTAAAATTGCTTTAAACAATATAACAGCCTGCTGTGAAAAAACTATTATTCATTGGATGTTCGGCTGCAGATGGAGGATTTAAGTGACATGAGCTTTTCTTTGAGCGCACAGAACAGGAGCCCCCCCCAAATCAATAGGAAGCAGGGCTCGTGCATTATGTATTGGAGATCACAGGAGGAGAAAACTAGGCAAAACAACTGAACTGAACTCATTCACTGCATACCACATGTAAATTCAGGGTGGAAGTGATTTAGATTACTTAGAGGGCCCATCTAGTTTCCTGAATTTATCATGCACAATATCACAATCAAAGAATTAGAATAATAAAATATGTTTTATAATCCTATATTAGCTAGCTACCCAACACAGATGAGAGCACCCATATCGATTGGTATTATAGTTATGGTAGTATTATTGAGGATGAATCTGTAGGCTCAAGCCACTGAAGTGATGTGGTCTTTGAAGGACAGATCATGGTCCAAGGTGACTCTCAGATTCTTGGCGTGCGGCTTGACGTGATTGCGACGCCTTCTGCTGAGATGCAGACATCCTGGAAAGGAGTATGTTTGGCTGGGAAATACAGTAGTTGTTGGCCATGTTAAGTCTGAGTTGGTGATGATACATTCTGAAGGCAGGTAGATATGTGAGGGAGTATATGTGAAGAGGAAAATGTGAGAAAAAAAGTTTGTGCTTCATCAGCGTAACAGTGATAAGAAAACCCATGAGCAGAGATTACTTGGCCTAGGGATTTCATGTTTAAAGGAGGAGGAGGGGGCCCAATACTGAGCCCTGGGGGACTCCTGTGGTAAGGTGGTGCGGGGCAGAGACAGCACCTCTCCAGGCAACATGGTAATTATTAACTTAAATTGAAATATTTTTTTTTTAATTAGGTTATTTTTCTTGTGGTATAAAAATAGTTTAAGATAGCTTTATTATATGTAAAATATCTGGAATTGTAAGCAATATACAGTTATAATTGAGCCAACACAGTTGTCATGTATTTATCTCAACGTTGTGTGAATAGCCTGTGTCTGCTCTGAAAGTTATGTATTGTATTCCTCCAAGAGAGCCCCCGAAAGGTCCCCTGCCCTGGGCCCTCTCAAAGCTTAATTTGGTACTGCTTAAGAGAGATTAATTTCTTTAGATATTGTTTTTCATGCTTATCATAGGACCCTTCTAAGATCATCCCAGTTGCTTTGACACTTTATCTATCTTATCTAGCTCCAAATAGTCCCATACAGCCTTAATGATGATGAGATCTGGCCTTTGAGGGGGTAATTCCATATTCTGAAGGACCCCATCTTCCTCTTTCTTTAGGAAATAAATTGGCAGCTGTGGGTAAATTATTAATAGTCTGACCTCTTATGTATATTAAATGAATATGGCCAAGCCTTTTTCACAAAAGTGTATATTATTAAATGTATATGATTAATTTTAGCTGCTGGCAAATCCATAAATTCCCTGTCTTCACTTACGATGCTGCCTTGTTAAGAAGTACGGTAAAACATGCTTTTATCATTAACCATTTAGGATGTTATTTGTAGAACAAGGAGAAAGCTGATTCTTCCGTTGATGTAACATTTGTGACCAGTTTAAACCAGTAGTGATTTAAACCTGGTTGAAATGTTCATTTTATTGATGATCATTTATTTTTCCTTGCGGTTGAGTTGCATTTAAACCTTGCGGTAATAGAGGACACATGTTCAATCTACAGGCATCAGCATTGCGGTCAAATATTGTGTCTGAATCAATGTGCAGTTTTCTTATGGAGGATAGATTTGTTTTCCCTCTGTAACCCTGATTATCTGCTTCCCTTGTGCATTGGTAACACGGGGGTACCACTAAGTTCATTTGAAAGATGCCACACAGATTGAGCCTAGCCATATGGTCCCCTCCAGTCTCTGCCAACTAAGCCTCTATTAATTTTGCTAACCACCTTGGCCATCTTTCCAGCTGCCACCATCAATCAGGCCCTGCTTTGGGGATACCACAACCAAAAAAAAGCTTAACAACACGAAATAGAGAATATTATCTTTTATCTTGAACAACTTTACAAATAGCCTATTAGATTGTTTATTTTGTTTTCGTTCATTGGGAAAGATGCATTAAGTGATGATTCTTATTCACAACTTTTCTCCAAATTGTTAATCATAGCGCAGTATATTTATTGTTAATGCTTCATAATGAATAATAAAGTGAGTGGGCATCCTTTATATAGCTGGAGAAAACAATGTAGCAAAACTGTAATTGATTTGTTTGTACAGAAGATAGTTTTGATTGAAATTATGTTTTTTCTGTGTTAAGAAGAAAGTACTTTTTTAATGGTTGGTGTGCTAAAGCTATTTGCTTTGTGCTGGTCTTATATTCTGGGTAATAAAGATAAATTATCTCCACACTAAACACTGTATTCTTACTTCATTATTTTCTAATGATTTAAATTGAATTTTGTTTCCCTAGACATAATTGTCTAGCCATATACTCTGAGCCTTTTTCAATAGCACACATAATAAAAATAATCATAAAAATGTTGTTGCACACAAGGAGTCCAAGGTCTAATTGTTGGATCTGAGGTTTGTGAGGGGGTTCCAGTGAGATTCTGACCTCAGTGCCAGGTGAATATGGTCTGAAACGCAGACTCCCAGCTTTTCAAGTATGAACCCTATGGCCATTCTGCAAGTACAGCGTGCGTAGATTTATTTTCAAAGCAGTGTAATTACTTCTTGGGACTGCCGAGAAGCATTAAAAATAACGGTTCAATCCATCGACGATCTTTCAAAGATACAAACCGGTCGCAACATAATCAAAGTGAATCACAGAATCTATTAATTCAAACGATTTCATCTTGTGATTAAATTGAAATAAGATTAATTATTTTGTTAACCAAAGGGAAATGTTCTCTACAAACAATTCTGGCCATTCTGTCTATTACTGTTGGTGAGGTAGGGCTGACCATTGTATGTTGGGAACAAAAAGATTTGCCATTGATGTAATTAAACATTCCAAGCCATTAATAAGTCTTGCCTAAACCTGTGGTTACCGAGCGGTTATTATACTTGTGTGTAGTAAAAAATCTTCAGGAAATTATAATTACACATTAATTATATGCGGGGAGGCCATTTTAAACAAAATGGATGTTTAAGAATCTCATTATTTTTTCAATCTATCACCAAATTTTCCCAAATGTTTCATACTTCTTTCATTCAAATGACAATATAACTAATCATTTATTAAAAGACTAAAAGCTAATTTAATAATAAATGTCAGATTTCCCTGCCAAGTTAATTGGCACTAAATGGATTGTTCATGTGTTACTATAAGGATTCAAAGGCCTGAAACTGGAGGTGAGCAAAGACACATTGCACCTATCCATACTGCAAGGATATTCAATTGGTACTTTTGAAGCTACTGAAATTAGGCAATTGTGCAAGGGCCACATATTAAATATTTAAATGCCATCTTGCAACATTTGGATACAACTCATTATTCAGACATGTGACAAGACCCATATGTTAACTTGTCCTGGGCTATGTTTAATTAAACAGTAATCCTTATTTTCAATCAGCAAATTATACTTTAGTTATTCTAAAAGTATGGATCCTTCACCTGCAGTGAAGCAACACCTTGATAAACACTCACAAATTGAGTGAAGATTAAAGCTGAATTGCATTAAACTAATGCTGAAATTCCGATTACCTTGGCTGATGATAAACAGTTACGTTCTGCCTGGTTGTATTTATTAATTCTATCATTTACCCATAGAAGCTTCAATCAATTCAGAGAAGCAAATCTGTACCCACTACAGTGGCTAAATTTACTTTACGGTTAAAAGCAGCCAAGTAAGAAATTAGATTGTGTTGTACCTCAAAATTGAATTTTCAAAAACTTTCGCCCTTGTTTTCAGTTTTTGCTGATTTGTTCTCAGATACGAGAAGCTATACACTTACATGAATATTTATTTTACAGATCAAAGAGCCAGTTATTACTTTCTGGATTAGTGTTGAGATATTAAGTTAAATGTATTAAATTTGGGTTGTTTGTGTGTGGAGAGGGGGGGCGGGGGGTTGGGTTGGGGTATATTGGTCTTTATTTGTGGTCCTACTGTTAAAAAATTGTTTTGATTATGTTCCATAATAATTTAAGGTTCACAGGTGAATGTGCCAAATTATGTGTTGCTGTTTTTGTTATAGTGTGCGGACTACACCAGTCTTCTAGCCAATTTACTAAAAAAATTTCAGAAGCAGACACAGATGCAGCAGGTCCATAGCCGTTGTTGTCTACCTCAAATATTTGGTTGTGGCGAGAGCCACAAATTCTCTTGAAAGCATTTTGTTTAATGAAGTACAAGCTTGTTGAATGACAAACAGATGGTGCTTTTTTACCTAACAAATTCCTCATTGCATTACTAATGAGGTTAAGCTGTATCCCACAGGGTAAAAAACATTTGCCACTGTGTTTATACACATTATTGGCAATCGTGTTAGAAAAAAAAAAGAAACAAAAAAATATTGAATATATTGACATAAAGATGACAGCAAACTCCTGATTTATTCATGTAGGATAGCTTTTTTCTCGTCCAAACTCTAGTGTATGGTATATAGAATCCCGGATGTGTTTGAAGAAATTAAGAAATGCAGATAGTATGTTACATTAATGTTATTAATTAAAAGCAAAACACTGTGTTGGTTAGATATGTTTTCCAGAACAACATTGTTCATTGTGCATTGTTAGCAGAAAGAAGATGAATGCACCAACTCTGACATGAATATCTAAATGGAAAACTTGTTAAGTGGTCGAATTATTTACCACTGTGGAAACTAAGGTTAGAACCCCGCAACTTTATTGCACTGTATTATTGTATTGTAACTTTAAATAAAGTGTTTTCTTACATTTTACAACAGACAATATTCAGTCATTTTTAAAATGTATTTATCTTTATGCAAAACTCTCCATGTAAATCACAATACCAATACCCAAAAAATGTCTAATAGTCTAATCATAAAGTTGGCTAATTACTATTTATTGCTTGTTTGTCATTGTCTGCAGTCATATTTTGAGCACCAGAACACTGTAATTCCATCCTCCTGTGGACTCCCAGGTAATTTTACTGTGTATATATGGATGGTGTGATGTATACTTATAATTATTTAAATAGAATCGCATGCTGATCATATACTCTGTGAATCATATGCTTGTTCTTGAATACCTAATATTTACTGATTGTTCAATCTTGTATTAAATAATTTATTTGCAAACACAAAATGGTGATAAACGCTTTGGTCTTCCCAGTTCCCCCAAAAAGAGATATTAGTAACATAAATTTGGCCACAAATTACACGATAACGGTATCTCTGGCCAAATTATATACTTCTTTAATTAAAAATTACCGTTCACCAGAATGTCCCAAAATTTTAATTTTAATTGAGATGCTTTTAGAATTTCCTTGCCATTCACTCTGACAGTTTTTTATTTTTTTATTTTATTTTACTCTATGCTGAATGGTTAAGCTGGAGGCTGTTCAATTTGGGGAACTGGTATAGCAAAAAAGATACGCTCTCTTTTAAATATTTGTTACAATCTCACTGTTCATTTCAAACATTTACCAGAGTCTTGAGTTTTACTCATTTTTCTAAGTCATGGTGTTCCTCAATAACAATATTTTAGTAGCTGTACCCTTGTGATATATGTTTAAATCCCATAACAGACCTTAACAGATTTAAACTGGCTTTTGAACAATTAAATTACCGTTTTAGTTTTTCAGTGTTTGAAGAACTTTTTTTTTTTACTTTAGGTTACTTTTGTAGGTTGCAAGCGGAACTGGGGGGAATCAAAGGAATGGAATGGAAGAAAGCACAGAATCAGAGAGATAATTCAGTGCTGATCCAATACCCCAACACAATGCCTACTCAGTTCCTTAAGGCACCACATACTTTGTTTCCTGATACTAATTTTAAGCCTAAGGCAAGGTGAAGAACCGTGGTAGAATTAGGAATATTAGTACCACAAAACTATTACAATACATTGAAATTTTAAAAGATATCTAAGTTGACATTCATAGATTGGTTGAAAGGTCCAAGGGTCCAAAGTGCACACCTGGTATTAGGGCATATTGGCGGTTTTATGGAGCAAAAGTTCAGATCAACTCTCGTCTTGTATCATCTTCTCTTCTTACCTTGTTCTTTAGTTCGAAATTTTAAAGGTTCATTCTGTCACACGTTAAACATGTTTTAGGGCAGCGTGCTGCTGCAGATAAAATCATTCAATCGACAATTATTAAAAAATTGAAACATCTCACCATGCTTTAGGTTATGTTTGTTTCGAAACTTCAGTTTTCATTGTGCGAAGTAATACCTTCCTTTTTGATCAGTTATGATGTCTGTGCTAAAGAGGGACGTCCGTGCAGGTGGGGTTGATGGGTAGTTTGACCTGTTACCAGAATGTTGCCATTTCAACTGCCAGGAAGGGCTCTGCTATTGTGACCCTAAGCAAGATACCAAAGTGGTTATGCCAGCTGAGGTTATCCAAGCTGTTTAACTGGAAAGATTTGCAGGCAGCTTTGGGGGGGAAAAAAGTGCCTGCTTAGCAAACGGATAATGAGAATTAGAATATGTACATGTACTGAAAAAATTGGTTGATGTTGTGGTTTATAAATAGAAATTAGAATACTAGAATGTAGTGTTCACTAGTTTCTTAGTATATGTGGTCATGTGGAGGACTGACTTTCCCACAAATCATTTTGAATACTTTTATCATCAGGAATGACCACATATATCAGTTACAATTACAGGCGTGGAAGTTCACTCTCTGTCTACAAACAATTCCAGCACCAAGAGTTCCTAATTCAGCATAAATCCTCATGGAAACACATCCACACGCAGGTTATATCTGGATGTATATTTATCATAGGCACCCAAAATGCTGGTTTCAGCTGTATCCTGTTTCCACATAGCTACATAATGCTAGTAATGGGCATTTACAACTTTCACCTAGCAGCTGCTGCATACAAGTACCATTCATGTTTTCTATCGTAGTGAGTGTAAAGGGTCCCCCAGAGGGTCATTTATTGAGAAGGTTTTAATTTGTTTAGATACTCTAGGAACCACAAAAAGAGATTGGGGTATGCAGCACTTTTTTACACAAATATCCCAACATGGTCTCAGAAGTAGCTGCTCTTGATGCCCGCATTTTAAGGTATCCCGTTTGGGGACATCACGTTTAGACCAAATGAATTTAACGTGCATAGTTACACAATAAAATTTCAATTTAAAACAAAATTAAACATCCGCATGCTTTATAATTGATTGTTTCAATAATTAGTCATCATCAACCTTAGAATGTATCACTCAAATAGTTATTGCAAGCTCGTACGAACAAATATATAAATATAAAAGTTATATGAATAAACAAAGTTGTTTGAGCAGTGGGGCCTTTATCTCATTTTCTAATTGTTCGGGTCATAATGAATGACATGGTTGATACTGATATTCCATAATATTTTAATGTTACTGTTTCTTCATGCTACAGTACGTTATATTTCATCCTCCACCCCGCCATGTTAGCAGGCTGCAGATCTCCTTCGTCAATTTCCTGCCGCAGGTGCAGTTGCTTGGAGTCTTCAGAAATCTGTCTCCTCTCGCTTATTTCTTCCATTTCCGCGCGGTGTGTTTTCTGCTTACCTTTTACATTTCGTGCTGCTGCCTTCTGAGCTAGGTGTTGCGTCCTGCAGTCTTCTTGGGTCTGCGGTGGCTCTTAAAGAAACACCCGCTACTTTTTCTTTCTTTTCGATCCTTTAATGTCCGTTCGGGTGGATTGCGTTTTTAATCAAAGAGTTATTCGTATAAATGCTGTGATTAATAAATTAACCCACATGATTAGAACATGGATGTGTGACCAACTGCTGGAAGAGAGCGATATGCGTTTTTACCCTTTGCGGTTGAGGAACCCACTAACTGGTTGGATGATGCTTTCTCTACATCGTTCATGACAAGGAAATAGGGATGGAATGAGATAATCACAATTTCCACGCAGGCAGTAACGTTATAGAAGTTGAGAGAGCTATGTGAGTTGCAAATAACTCAAATCAAACTGAAAAAAATATGTCCTGCATGGATTTACTCGATTCTAAAGGATTTTCTCTTTAATAGGGATTGAAGGAGAACTGACAAATCCCCGTTTTGTAAACCTTATCTTCGGAAGATTGCAAAGGTGGAGCGATTAGGAAAGGCTGATGACGGACCTATTAATCCTTTCAGTGCATCAAAAGCACCAAAACGTCTTGGAAACGTTTGGATGGAAATCGGGCGAATGCTTAGACCTGTTTTTGGTTTTATATGAAACTGGTGATTAGTAGTTTTTTCCCCTCTCTCTGGAATTCTGTCTTTGTATTCATGATTAATTCTTGAACATTTTTTCTTTGGTATTACTTTATGGTGGTTTGGTAATGGTGCTTCGTATCGTTTTTTGATATTGCCAATATAATCAATCATTTCCACTTGAAGTATTCCCGTATCTAAATGGAAGTAGTTGAGATTGTAGCCCCTTGTAAAAGGAACAGACATGGTACATGGGCACAGTTTGCTTCACGGTGAGTCTCTTTTTTTCTACAGGCTATATATAAAGGCTGTATATTCGTATGTAGAAGTTTAAAGGATTTAACTGAGCTATATGAGACTATAACTGTCGGATTTGTGCATAAAGTGTTCATTTAGTAAGCTCTATTTTAATGTCGAAACTGTTTAATGATTGGGGGGGGTGTTCGATACCACTTTATTGCTATTTACATTTAAATGGAAGCGTGTAGCCTGGCTGTATTAAATGCAGTGTTTATTAATATAGTTCTAAATTATATCAGTTTGTAAACACCATGCACATATCGGTCTTCATCTGTATCTGTCTTCTGCTGGTGCGAATGCTTATATTAGAACACACTCCAGTATTGGGTCTCCAAGACTCCTCAAATGCCGATAATATCTTATTTATGCATGTGTTTTTGACGCCATGGTCGTTTTTAAAAGTTGCTGAACTTCATGAAAATAAAGCGTGCGTGCTTCTATGATCGATCATTTTCTATCATGTAGGTATGTTCGTCTTTAGAAAAACAGCCCTTTCGCTCTTTAGCGCAGTGTTCGATATGCCGTGATCACATAACAGTCCGTACACGTAGCCGTTAGAATTACAGCTAAAACTGTCTTGAAACTGATTGAACCCAAGCGGATGAAACAGGTGCGTTCTATGATTTATACTGCTGAAGAAAACAGATTTAAAGGAACGTAGATTTCTAAATACTTCACATTTCTGCGGCTCACTGTGAATGTGTATGTCTTCTGTAAGTGGAGTGTGTGTATGTATA
>JAOYSI010004888.1:0-13944 GCA_025775065.1 Hiodon alosoides
AGCTGTTTAACTTTAAAGTTTCAATAAAGACCATAGTTCAATCAAATATAATACATTTTTTTCTATTTGTTTTTCCCTGAAGTTACATGGTACTTCGGACTACTTCGTTCATAAAACCATGTCCCTACTGTTTATGTATGAAACATGGTTTAAGGCACTAGCGTTTCACAAATGATTACACATTAGGAGCGTCACCACGAAGTGATTGAGCCTCGTGCCAGCTTCAGTGTCTCAGACGGGAAATAGGAGCGTTCGTGGGACTGTTTGCTTTTTATTCATTAAGATGAAATAGTAAACAATTATGACATTATTTAAATTTATTTTTTAAAAGAGTGTTTATTTTTTAATTTTTTTAAAAGGATGTTAATATGTGATCACTGGTATTCCCCAGTCAATGTAAATCAAAAAGGCCGCCCTAGTCTGTGAGAACGTGTCATATAATCACAGGAGACCTTTAGACGGAGAAGAACAACAACAAAAAATGTTATAATATTCAAACGTTTCCTCAACCATCCGAAATTTAACTTGCTGGCCATACTTGTCTTTATAGCCAAATACACTTTAGTTGGAGCATTATTCTTCTGAAAATTTTTTAATAATATGAAATTAATTACAGTAAAGTAATCTCCCATCAGCAACAAAGCACATGTTCTGAAGACGTTGGCATCAGCATGATTTTCACCTGTGATCTATAATGCAAGCTTGAACTCACAGTCTATAAATACCTCGTCTGACTCATAATTAGATTGTAGCATGTGGCAGAGATGAACTGCAGCAGCATTCAGGACACAATACCTGCAACAAACAACACACACATTACTTAAAATTGCCTTAAAAATGAATATACTCAGTGAGAAAATGTGGAGAAATGGAAGGCACTGAAACGTCAATCACAGAGGAGAGTGAGTGGAGAGAATGTCCCCGCCCCTCACTATGAATAAGTGAGTCACATGAGTGGGCATCTCCTTGACAGCAAAAATGACTTCATCCACACACAGCATTCTGTCAGAAAAAGTAGAGCAAAACACATGCTTCGAACCCTCCCAATGCATTCTGTCACTACCAAGGCCCAGCGTTTACCACACCCCAGTATATCACCCCCGCAGGCTCAGCAAACAACACCGCTAGTGAATAGCTGTTTAAAACACCAAACAATTATAATTTAAACTACCCCACTAACCCGTTTTTAGGAATATGATTATTTGTTTACCGCAGTCATGAAAAATGTGGGGCTACTTCTTAGCATAACAAATGTCATGTTTAGGAGATCTTCGTAAATTCAGGTGTATAAATATCACGTTGTGTTTTTTCATGTCTTCGAAAATGACTCTGCCCTTTTAACAAAGGCGACACGGGTATAAATACTTATTATAGCCTAGGCGAGGTGAGGCAGGATCAGTGTGTAATATCGAGCTGATAAAAGAAACCCAGGCACTCCTTACTCCAGGTTTGCCTGAGACATCTTTTCCTCCATAACAATTACTGGCTCCCACACCTCACATCAACGTGCCATCATCGACGGCCTTGCAGGGAGTGAGTCATTTTATTAGCTGGTCTCTCATGGCAATGTAAAGGGGGCTATGTTCAGCAGGTGGTGGGTATTTACATCAGTATTGGACGATTTCGCATAGAATTAAGGAAGGCACACATAATGACCCTAGAGTTAATAACCACAGAAAGCGAAAAACAGCGAAAAACAGTCACTAAAACCATGGAATAAAAATATATGGACAGATAAGACACAGATTTATTTATGTCCTTCGTCACGAAGAAATCCTATAACAACCCCCTCCGTCCCAAATTCTAAAGCCTATTATCCAATTTACAGGTCTCCGAAACACAATGTGAGTCAACCTCACTGATTGGTGCGTTTCTCTTTCTTGATTGTCAAGTGACCTGACCACTTAAAATGGCTAAGTTACTTCCTCGCTCTATATAGCCACGTGAAAACTAGCAACCACTTTCTTTAATGATAGAAAGAAAAAGGTAACGATAACAAAACACAAAAAATGCATGCTCTGATTTGTGCGTTTTTTCGCTGCCTCTCGTTGCTCATGCCGCCTCCCTGGCTACAGCTCGGTTTGTGCTGGTGGTTCGGGGATGAGTGCGGAGAGCAATCATGGTCCAATCCCAGAACTCGTTTCAAAGCGCGAAAGCTTCTTATAGATCAGGAAGTAAGAACAGCCGAAGCGTCCCTCCCCTCTGCGAGCTCTTTCTCTTCAGCCACTGGCCTCGCAACGCCCCAGGGGTCTCCGTGGGGCAAAATCTGGGAGCTGTGGCAAGCTGTGGAGCGCATCTTCAGAATTCCCTTCGCTCTACACCAGCGGTGGTGCCAAAAGGAACGATCTCTGTACATACCGCGTGCTCTCGCCTGCAACTCAAGTGTTGACAGAAACGAAATCATGGGAAGTACTACGTTGACTGAGAAAGAGGCTATTGTAATCACTTCTGAGGAAGACGCGAAAGAGTTGGCAGTAGAAGCGTTTATTCCGGACAGAATGAGTACTGAGATGGACGTACCGAGCTCCGTTGAGTCCATGTCTGATTCTACAGGGTTTGCGGTAAATGAAGACACGCTCTCTGTAGATCCCCAGCTGCGTGATATGGCAACTCAGGTAATGATAACAGTGGCCATCCAGGCGGCAGAGGATGAGGAACCAGTGGAGGAGTTCTTAAATTGCCTAGAGGGCAGCTGTAGTGACGATGACGTCGGAAGGCATGATAAATCCAGGTATTTGATTCATTTGTTATCTCTCCTATAAAGACAGAAATTCACTGTAAGATACTTAACGGCTTGTATTTGCCATTTGCCTTTAACGTCTCATGTCGCCTGCAAGCCTTGTTTCGTTTTAAATCGCTTATTAAAAAACATGTGCCTACTTTCTGTATCAAACCTGGTTTAGTTGGATATTTTATCAGCTTTACCACCTGTAAAACGTGCGTTGTAATCTAATTTACGTTAATAGCCCAGTGACCTGCCAAAACCAGTGTTTGGCGCCTTCGCGCAACCAGACCTGTTGCTTTAATGTCTATGCGCCATGTCAAGTTATTTATTTTCGGTAACAGAATAAAGTCTTTAATTGTACATTTTGTAATGTGAGTGAGAATAACGATAATGCGTGGTGACTTGCTCTTTTCGGTAAATGATCATATTCAGGGTCTGAATTTTGAGCCATGAATCAATTACCTAATAATCCAATGAAATGCTTGTAAAATAAAAATAAAAATGCATGTGCTTTTTTTTTTTTTGTTTTTTTTTTCCTTTTTTAGCATCTATTCGGAAATCGAGTCTCTGGAGTCATTACCCATTTCACTACGTCTTTATGAGCAGGCGTGTGGTTTCGTGACTAGCCATTCAAGGACGGGGTTTACCTCAACTATCCACACTGCCTTAAATTACTTTGCTTTGTTGCGTGTTCAGTGTTGGAGCCTACCGGGAATCCTTTTATTCAGCGGATGCAGGTTGAGTGGGAGTGGTGACTCATCCACTCATAACACTAGACCCTGATTCCCTTTGATATTCCTTTGTAAATCACTGTTCATCCACAGCCTCTTATTAATATTATGCAATTCAGTACAGCGTGTAGCTATGGGTATTGGCAGGTTGCTGCAGTGCTCTACTCAACCAGCCCTGTTGGTGCCACATGGCTGAGAGGTAATGACCTGCTCTGTGGGTGGGTGGCGTACTCGTACACGGGATCGGCGAGTGAGCATTCCAGATGGAGATCCTGGCCCTTTTAGTTCATGCCACACAGTTCTTTTGAGGTTCTGGAGACCAAGCAATGGAGAATTGTTAGTTTGGATCAAGCCACTTCTCTGCAGTTCGGAATGTTCTGTATATTTGTTGAATTTGAGGGTATGACAGAAAATTGCTGAAGTTTTCTTGAACTTTCCTGCCAGAAGCCTTTGTAGACCAAGCTGGGCAGTTTAGTTTCCCCTCTCTCCTACAGTGCAGGCACAAGTGGTGGGGAACTGGATGATGAGAGCTGGCAGCCCCCAGACTATGATTTGACCCAGAAGCTGGTGTCCCAGATTGAGTACTACCTGTCAGATGAGAACCTGGAGCATGACGCCTTTCTGCTCAAACACGTCCGCCGCAACAAGTTGGGCTTCGTCAGCGTCAAGCTGCTCACCTCTTTCAAGAAGGTACTTGTAGACTTCTGTGTGCCTCCTTTGTGGAGCTGAGTGACGGCAATCATGCATGCTTTTTTCTCTAAATGTAATACTTGTCAATGCAGTAACCAGTTGGCGCCGTTAAGACAGTTCTTGCCATGAGGGGGGGGATTTGCATATCCATCTCCTGGCCCTGTGCCCAATTATATTTACATAAATGACTAAACTGACTGCAGTGTATAGCAACTAGTCCAATGTCAACTTGTGAAATTTTAAGCCGATCAGAGGGAGCACTAGAAGTAAAACTTTGGTTCCAGTTGCATTAAAACGAAACTTTGCTGCTGTAGTGGTACATGAGTTTGGTACATAAAAATATACTGCAATGCACAGGGAGGACTGCCGTTTTAGAGCAGACTTGCCTTACGGTAAAAATTGGTAAATGAGGGTGAATGCATGCTTACTTTCAGGAAATGTGATCAACAGGAAGTTTCATCAGACATGGCCTCTTGCATATTCCACTACTGTTAAAAATCTGCTTTCAGGTAAAGCACTTGACAAGGGACTGGCGGACGACGGCATACGCACTGCGCCAGTCAACGCTGCTGGAGCTTAATGAGGAGGGCCGAAAGGTGCGCCGGTGTTCGGCAGTGCCCGTTTTTGCCAGCGAGAGTCTTCCCAGCCAAATGTTGCTGCTCAGCGAGCTGCACTGCTGGTCTGAGCTGGGGGCGGCGCTGACAGGCGGGACGGGTGACGGAGGCGGCGGGAGTGGGTCTGCCCAGCAAGAGAACCTCATGGAGCTTCTGTTGAAGGCCTTCGGAGTATACGGCCCCATTGCCTCTGTGCGGGTTCTGAAGCCTGGGAAGGAGCTACCACCGGATCTGAAGAGGCTGAGCGGCCGTTACACTCAGCTCTGCACTGAAGAGTGTGCCATTGTGGAGTTTGAAGAGGTAGAGGCTGCCATCAAGGCCCATGAGGCTGTAGGGGGAGGATCGCTGGGGTTAAAAGTAGTTCTGATTGGGACCAAGCCACCAAAGAAAAAGATTCCCAAAGACCGACGGCGTGAGGAGGGCGGAGTGGGCAAAAGCCGTACTCTGAACAGTCGGGTCCGGGAGCTACAATACATAGGGGATGACTCGGCCTGTAGCTCTTCTGAGACTGAGAGCAATCCCACTTCGCCCTGGCTGGCCCGAAAGGTGAGACCTGGCAACAAGCTGAGCCCCACGGGAGGGGGTGGCATCTACCAGCAGATCAACCACCTGAGCCCTTCTGCATCGCCACGTTCCAGCCCCTGGTCCAGTCCACGTTCCAGCCCCTGCGCCCAGCGCAGATCCCCACACGTGCCAAAGTCCCTGTTGGTCAGTGAGGGCCGACTTAGCCCAGAGCCTCCCCGTCGCTTGGCCGACTACTCCTCAGACAGCAGCGTGACCCCTTTGGGCAGCCCATGGGTGCAGCGGCGTCGGCAGGTGGCCTCCCAGGAGAGCAGCCCAGTGGGCAGCCCCATGCTGGGCCGAAAGATCCAGAATGCGGACGGGCTGCCTCCAGGTGTGGTCCGGCTTCCCCGTGGGCCTGATGGCACCCGCGGCTTCCACTGTCCCGCCACAGAGATTGTGGGCAAGTCGGCAGCGACGCAGACTTGATCCACCACGTACCCTGCCCAATCCTCATACATTGCAGCTTATGATATCAGGCCAACCCTCTTCTCCTATTCCTCAAGAGACAATTGGAAGGTTTTTTGTTTGGATGCTAGTTTGCAAGTTTATGTTAATTTTTTTAAATTTTTATTTATTTTTAGTTTGTTTACATGGCAGTTTAAGCTGTGATCATGTTTTTTATGTTCGAAACTGTCGTTTCTAGGTGAGGTTAGTGGTATTTCTACAAAATGCAGATTAAGCTATTCCTAGAAGTGCGGTTTCTAGAGATGACCATGTGGGGTGAAACTGCTCCTGATTTGTTATTTAAAAATATTATTTAATCTTGTGTGTGCATACATAATATATATGGTGGCATGGCAAGGGAAGTTCATTTTTACTATTTTTGGTTTTTAATTTTTTTGCCTTAATTTAATCCTCAGTGGTCGGAAGCGAATACTTTAGTTGCCAATTTTCTTGCTATGAAATGAGGGTGAATGGAGTCGTCTCTACTTGACATGGGGGATATTCTCCCTGTGAATGTGGGCTAGGATGTCTGGGTGGTGTGGAAGTAGGATTTGGGATTTGTAGACACTTGATCTGAGCTGGAGCAATGTGTGTGTGTTTACTCTGAAAATAAAGTGGTTAACATGGCATTTCAGTTTTCCATTACTCTTGGTGTGACATAAGATTAAATTCTAGATCTGATGAACTGCAAAGGAAGAACGAATGACTGTTACACACCCACAGGTGTTGGCCAAGTGTAGAAAGAGTGTCTACTTTTGCCTATGAAGCCAATTGAATCGGCATAATGCCTAATTCTTCTAATCAAGGTGAGCCCTGCATGGTTTAAATTGGCAGTACGTTTACACTTGGAACTGAAATGAGCAATGAGGCAACTATCCAAACGGCCTCAACCAGAACTGTAGCAGAACAGACCGTGCGTTTCAGTCCTTGGGTCATGCCAGTTTAAAAACGGCAGTGGTGCAGAAACTCCAGTGCTGCAGGGCTTGGGGAGGCTGGCGTTTTTGGTACAGATCATTTGGAGGAACACAAATTGGGCAGTCCTCAAGGATTTAATTTTTTTTTTACTCTTGTGTAGACCCAGATTAGATGTAATATGCCAGGGGTGTCAAACTCCAGTCCTAACGGGCCAAAGGGTCAGCTGATTTTGTTCCACCTTAACCCTGTTTTATTGCAGTCATTCGGTTCCTACTTTCAAATACAAACCAGTTGGTAGGAAAACGAGCAAGGACAGAAGTTTGCTGTCCACCCTGGTCTACAGGCTCCTGCACTTTAAAGAATCTGTGATTTAAGGTCGTCCAACACTAATGGTGCGTTCATGGGAAAAGGGGAAGAACTGGTGAGCAGTGAGGGCTTGTGTAAAACGGTGGTCCTGTTTGAGGTTAAGGTTCAAGCTAAATGTGGACTAACTGCACACAGAATGGCTATTCAGAAAATGCATTGAACTTATGAAACGGACACTTTGACCGGGCTCTTATAGGCAACCTCTTTATTCTTTGCAATGCATTTCTACTAAATAGCCCGGTAACAGAAAAAAATGCCTCAAGCAAGTGCTTTGTGTTTTATAGTGCCTTTCCTCAACACATTTGTACTTGCAAATAACTAAAGCTAATATTGGAGGTAATGTTATTTCCCCAGTTGCTTCATCCTAATTTACAATGGTGGTTGTTTTCAGGAATTACTTTTTACATTAAAGCTCAATGGTGGCAAAAAAAAACATGCAAATCCATTAAATTATCAAGCAGAATTATAACGACAAGACATTACACATAAATCATACATTGTTTCCTGTATCGGGAGTTTAATAGAAAAAGAACTGCTCAGTTCAGTAGTGAGAAGTTTTGCAGAATTCATGCAGTTGGTTAGAGATTCCCCATGTTTATCTTCCAACATCAATGTTTCAAGTCACTCACTTACCACACGTTTACAATACAAATTGTCCCACTTACAAAAAAACTAAACATTGGAATGCCAAAACTAAAATCTATTGCACATTAAACAATAGACCTGACAGTGAAAATTGTAAAAAGGAAACTGCCAAACTGCTCCAAACATTTCACGTCTTCTGGATTTTCTGCTCGGGTAAGGACACACACAGATTTGCAATGTGGTGGGTAATTACTCAGCGAGCAAAAGCGGCACCTCGCAGTCTGTCTCCAGCGCAGAAGTCGGCACTATGAAGATCCGATCTGTTTTTACAAAAGCCCAGAGCAGTCGCTAACAAACAGCCTTGCATCCAAGATCCGTGTTTGTTTCCAGCAGTGAATTTACACTCGTCTTATGTTCCTCCTCACACCAAGTAAAGACGGGTCATTAGCACTACCGGACACACTAAGCCTCCAACAGATGGAAGTTATACCGTACACATATAACCCCCCCCCCCCCCTTCAGCCTCCTCCTCAACCTTTAATCCTGTTTACACACGTGGCACCAGGTTCCAGATTACCGCATAATAGTGTCTGCTAATCTGCAACCCACATCTGCCTGACTCAGCCCCACTTTCCTTTCACCACAGTATGCAAAAACCTAACTCTGAGGCTAAGAGATGTCATATCGTACTGAGAAAGGAGGTCGTTGTGAGGAATACGCGGGCTACTCAAGAGCATCTCTGATAAGGCCGTCTTTCCCTGTGGCAGGTGGTGCAGTCGGTTGCATCGGACGTTTGGACGGGCAGGCGTGTGTGAATGGGAGCATCTCAGTGACGGTAGCCATGATACGGAGGGGCCGCTAACCTAGATGTAGAGCGACCCGTCCGCTGGCCCCACGTAACCCACTCCAATGAGAAGTACATCGATCAGGGTCCAGATGCCCAAACCGCCAAAGCTGAATAGCTTCCCAAGGCCTTCCCGCCACTGACCCAGGTAGAACCGGTCTGCTCCAAACCCGCCCAGTGTGATGCTGCAGAAACACAGAAGGTCGCTTTAAATGAAACACTTTCCACAACAACTTTTATGGAACTTGACGACAAAAACATGTTACAGAGGGACATGAGATTTACAGGGTTTACACTTAATCATTAATTTAAAAATGTACATATAAAACTTAACGACTGCAAAATAATAACCACTTTGTCCTGCAGTAATCCTGCAGTAACATTTTCCCTGTTTTTCCTCGTTATTTGTCATCACAAACTCTAAAACAGGGGATCAGAAGATGTTAAGATCTGTAAATCATTAGAAGCATATAAAAAAAGTGTGAAAGGTTTCCCACCCTAAAGGAACTTTATGCCCTGTAAATAACCTTATGGTCAAGAACCAGAGGTAGCTGGGTACCTGAGTGCTAGGGCTGTGGACCACTTGTATCCTCCTGTCCAGTTGCAGTAAAGTCGTTTTGGGAACACTCTATTCCCTGCAGAAAAACAAATGAATCACTGCCAGATAAAAAACAAAACAAAAAAAAACTCTCATGCAGCATCACAACACTGCCAGGGTACCACAAGGACGGCTGAAAGCATCGCGCTAATCAAAAAATGATTTCATATGCTAGTTACATTTTAGGGAAGCCGTTTCTATGGTGTTTTAAGATTGGGAAATGGGATGAGGAGGTCACAAAGCCTATGTCATTCAAAACCTTGTTGGAGCCCATGCATATAATTCAAAACTATTTACATGGATAAGGTATATGTTGGGCGCATATATATATATATATATATATATATATACACACACAAATACAAATAAAATGATAATCCCCAATAGACTTTCACAAGTATAAAACCAGTGAAAGTCTTAAAAAAATATACAGGTTTGTTTCCCTAGCACTATGGGAATTATACTTAAAATTCTAAAACCTTTCCAAAATTGTGAAAAAATTACGAGTCATCAAAACTGCATCAAAGCATCAAAGCATGCACGACATCCAGCCGTTTCTAAACTGTCCACATGTTTACTGCAGTAAACCGAGAGACAACACGCCATATAAGCAAGGCAGAACAATCTTACCCTTTTTATGCTAAACTATTTAATGCTAAAGAACTTCCTTGTAATTGGTTCTCATGTCTGGTTTGCAAGCAACAATAAAAAAAAATAATAATAATAATAATGGTTTTAACTGCTAGGTACTGCACCTAGCAGCGGTTTGTCATTTAGATGGCAGAAGGCCAGTCGCTTACCGAGGCAATGCACGTGATCCAACACTGTGCAGGAGGCATTGTAACGCTTCCGGGGACAAGCCACAGTCATGCAGCTGGTGGAGTTGGTGCATCTGTACTGGGAGGGGTCCAGCTGCCAGCAGAACTGACAGGTCATGGTAAGAGTGAAGTTGGTTTTCTGCTGTCCCCACTCTCCCTAGAAGTGGAGGACACAGAAAGTCCAGTGGATGACGTCAATACACTGAATCGTTCACTGCTCAATCTGCTCTGGAATGCAGAGGTAAGTAACTAGTCGCTTCTATTAAAAATTAAAAACACAATGGGAAATTATTTACCATCCTCTCTGATTAATTTTAAATATCCACTCACTGTTTGGAAGCCACCTTATAGACTTACCGTGCAGTGGACACCCCTCTTCACTTTGCAGGGGAATGAAACTGGCTTTCCGTAGCTGCAGTTGTGGTGAAAGTTGCATGTGAAGCAGTCAGCAGGTAGCCTGTTACAAAGACCTCCACTGGGGCATTTAGAAGTGTAACCAGCTGAACCTGTGGTAGAGGCTAAATGAAAATTTCAATATTATTAACTTCTGTGATCATTCAGACATTATCAGACATGTGGTGCTACTGGCGGTACTCACTTGGAGCTGTAGCTGGCGTTACCGGGCTAGTTATCACTGGACTTTGTTGGGAATTTTGGGTGTATGGGGGCTCCTGCCCGGCATGAGGGGAACTCAGGTACCCTAAAACAGGCATCACACATTGAATTATCGACACAAGCGTGTTCAGTCCTGCACAAGAATTCGGAGAAAGCGACGAAGAACTTCTTAAACGCGTTCCAACAATCATACAGGCCACGCTTACAGATCAAATTCAAAGATCAACAATGAGTTCGTTAAAACAGTCAAAAGGGATTGCAATAGCTCAAACGGAAAGTCTGAGCTAGCAAACTGATAACTAGGTAGCTATAGTAACTCCATAAATATAAGTGGCCACATAAGTCGCTAAAAAATATCCTGAAGCGTGGTTGCTTTAAAGGCTATTGAGCCGTTATACTGAGTACAGCTCAGGTCGTAGATTAAAGCTGGTGGATCTCCGTTGTTTAACATAGGGGCACTCAAGTTGGACTCTGGTACTAAACAACTAAGATAGACACCTAGTCGCTCACATAAAAGCACTTCTAGAAAAAAAACAATTTGGAATTACAAATAATATATTTGTTCGTCCTTACCATTCACAGACTGCAGAGATAAATCTAAAAACACCAGTAGTATCATTCCGTACGATTTAATAATGCGACGACCTTTTTCTGACAACCGAAAATGACAGTCCGCAGCCATTCTGTAAAAAGCACTACACATTTCCGACTTCCTCAATCCTTCTTCCTCTATGAACTCCACCCCCGAACACGGTTGTCAGTTTTTCTTAAAGAGCCCACAACCCACGATAAGCTTAAGCTTTTTAATGAGACCTCAGTCGCCAACGAATGAGGTTTGATACTGTATGTATTAAATAGAAGTTTCGAATGACAGACTTTAGATTTACATAAAACCACACATTTTTGCCTGTACGTGGTAGATTTAGATTTCGTGTCATATTAAAACATAAAGGCGCCGTATATGAGCTCTTAACACCTTATATCATGTTCGGCTAAATACTTTTAAAAATTGCTACACCTACTGGCAAGAATAAAGACGTAGATATTAATAGACCGTAATGTTTTATTTTTAAAAGAGATCAGTTGATCATTAGGTATAACAACAGTCCCAAGTGAACTATAAATTATTTATTAAAATCTGTCCCGTTAAATGTTGAAAAACGGTACGGTTATCAATTTAAATACTGCAATACCGTTGCGAGCCTTGTAGATTGTATCGATCCAGTTTACCCCCACCCTCTATGCAGTTATTGACATTACCCAGCAGTGTAGTCAACCACCGATCGCACAATCCCTTGTTTAGCCTTCATCTTGGTTCCATTACTAGGATATACACTTTCGGTTGTAATATATTGAATAGTTACGTTAACTTTTTACTAATTTCCTGTAGACCGCTAACCTACTTACTTATTTCTTTTTTCCAATGCGAAGGAAAAGCTTAGTTGACACGTACTTATGCTCGTATGTGTTTCTGTTGAGTTTGTATTCTCATGATAATGGTACATTAGGCCCAAAAAACGACAACATGGAAAACTTCAGAGAACTCAAGAGGTTTATTCCCCCACAGACAAATAGCAGCCTGGTTTACTCAAAATCCATCCTCATTACTTCTATGTTAGAAATTCCTTCAATCGGGCAACGCTTACAATACATGCTTCAAAGACAATATGGCCAATTTGACTAAGAAAACCAATCATAGTTTATCAATTTCATAATTAGACCTAAAGGTCAGCTCCAGCTCCTGTTTTTTAAATTTTTTATCCACCCGATGTTGAACACAAAGTGCATTTGGCCATGCATTCATACGGCCCACTAACACCTCAACAAAATTTTACCTCGTCTTTCCAATACTCATCACTTATCCCATTTGTATAAAACTGAAAAATGCCACTCAGACTCATGAAGAAAATTAAGTTCCTTTTAAATTCCTATTAAATAACTCCTCCGAAGCTTTGAGGTAGTTGCTACTCAACTGCTAGACTTAAGTGCACAAAAGGTTTCACAGAGCCTGTCAGCAATATGTATCAAACCTAAAGAGAATTTTACAAGTGGCAAATGTATACCTTCCACTATTTCATCCTGGACCATTACATCTAGATTTCCATCCAAATAAACCTTTCTATATGCATGGGCTCCAACAAGGGCATCAGAAGTAATGTTCCAGATTTCCAGACTCTTCGTCTGTGGAAACCCTGAGGCGGCTGCAGGTGGGGTGTTGGCTGTGAGCAGCCTCCTCGTGCCCTCCTCCTCAGAACTCTTCCTCTGCGCTGCGACAGCGCGACTGCTTTAGCAGGGTCAGCCTAGCCAGCACCTCCGAGACCGTCAGTTCCCCATGGACTTTGTTGTCCCTGGTCCGTACGTTCACGCTGTTCGTCACCTTCTCCTTCTCGCCGACCACTGCCAGGACATAAAAGCTCAGCAGAGAACACATACAGTATGCCCCCAACCCCATACCTTTTCTGGGCCGGATTCACAATCACACCTGATTTTTATGTATGGTCTTAACTATACATACACTACATAGCCAAAAGCATGTGGACACCCTTTTAAATGAGTGGATTTAGCCATTTCAGCTACACCAGATGCTGACAGGTGTAAAATCGAGCACACAGCCATGCAATCTCCATAGACACACATGGGCAGTAGAATGGCCAATACTGAAGAGCTCAGTGACTTTCTATATGGCATCATCATAGGATGTCACCTTTCCAACAAGTCAGTTCATCCAATTTCTGCCCTACTAGAGCTGCCCCGGTTAACTGTAAGTGCTGTTATTGTGAAGAAGAAATATCTAGGCGCAACAACAGCTTAGCCACGAAGTGGTAGGCCACACAAGCTCGCAGAATGGGAGCGGCGAGTGCTGAAGGGAGTAAAAATAATCTGTCCTTGTTTGCAACACTCACTACCTAGTTCCAAACTCCCTCTGGAAGCAACATCGGCACAAGAACAGGTCACTGGGAGTTCCATGGCCAAGCAGCTGCACACATGAAAAATCTAGGGTTGGTGGTTGCCAGGAGAGCGCTACCTGCCCAAATCCATAGTGCCAACTGTAAAGTTTGGTGAAGGAGGAATAATGGTCTGCGGCTGTTTTTCATGGTTCAGGCTAGGCCCCTTAGTTCCAGGGAAGGGAAATCTTAATGCACCAGCATATGATGACACTCTAGATGATTCTGTGCTTCCAACTTTGTGGCAACAGTTTGGGGAAAGGCTTTTCCCGTTTTAGCATGAATGCCCTCAAGCACAAAGCGAGGTCCATACAGAAATGGTTTGTCTAGATGTAGATGTTGGAACTCTGCTGCGGGAACTTGCTTCTATTCACTTGCTCTGGTCACTCGCAGTTGCGTTCAAATGCATCCCAAAGGTGTTTGCTGGGGTTGAGGTCAGGGCTCTGTACTGGCCAGTTAAGTTCTTCCACACCAAACACCTTTGGGATGC
>JAOYSI010004890.1:0-13942 GCA_025775065.1 Hiodon alosoides
AGGCCTGGCAGCTGAATACAAAGGGACAACAAGTTCCACATTTCTCAACCTCTAGTGAGACACACGAAAATATCTTCTTTTCTACAACTCCGAAGTCTCCAGAAACATCAGTGTGGGTAAAGGCCATTTTCCAGTGTCTCAGTGGCTGAAGGCATCATGGGTAAATACATCAAGCAATGTTTTAGCCAGTCACGTTTCTCTCGGTTTATTTTACCCAGGCCTTTCATTCTACCACCAGAGATTTAAAAAATCTCTGTTCCTGAAGCTGAAAGAAAATACCTCTATTTGCACACAAAAAATCACATGGTCCATACATTTAAATTACATTACAGATGGAAAATGTCAGTAATGCCAAAGGGTGGGAGGGGACTGAATTATTAATATGAATCCGCCTTGTACTCGACCCCTCTTCATTCAAGTCACTGAAGCCTTTTAATATTAATCGGAATTATTAAATATTCTCCAGCACACCTGTGCCTGCGCCAGCAGATCTGACTTACCAATGAGTTTTCAAATAAATACAGAAAATATTTAGATAAAGAGCAATTCTCAGAAACCCACAATGTTTCTACTCTATACTGGGTTAACAAAAGCTTTATAATGGCCCTTTACAAGGGGATTTACCTCTCAAAAACCACCAATAATTATTCCTGTCGCAGCTCTCTCTCTCTCTGTTGTGTTTTTCCGGCATCTGAGCAGAAATGTTGCAAATGTCGAAAGAGGTAAGCTTGAGGCTACTGATTTAACTTTAAATACAGACACATTCTAAAGGACTGCGTGTGTCGACAAAAATATTTCGAAAGCCTTTACTAAGTGGCCTTCATTCTAAAGGGGTTCTAGCAGTGTGCAGGGATGCCGTATTTGTCTCAGTGTTTCTAATATTGGTGTGTGTATCCTTGTAAGTGATATGTGTTTGTTTCTGTATCTGTGTAACTGATACCTGTATCGGTTGTTCGGCACTGTGGGTGGTGGCCTACATGCAGAAACAGCACGGGGGACATGGAACAAATAATGGGTTACATTAGCAATACATAAATTAACCAATTTCCTTGAAGTAAGAGAGAAAAGGTTTGATTTCTACAATAGAAAAATCAGCAACTCTGGCCTTTGGCTTGTTTAGAACATTTCGAGCAACTGCGTGTGGCACCAACTCTTATTTATTCTACAGGCATTCTGTTTAAACTATGGCCTCCTTATTCAGCAGCCAATTAATTCAATGAAGTCTAAATTATTGAAGGGTATATGAAAACCCCTCATGATACTCAGGACTGGGTATTTTACTTTTCATTTTTAAAAACCCACTGGAAAACCTGAACACTAGGCCCTCAAATTAATCATAGCAATAACTATATTTCATATGATACATGAGATGCATCTGTGAAATTAGGTTATGGGAAGTTTAAACTTTAAAGCTGGGAAGGGCAAGGCTCAGGACTAGAATGCAACAGCCGGCATGCTGTGATCTCAACATTTTAATCAATTTTCAAAAAAGGGGGTCTCCCAAAGGGGAACAGAGTGATTGAGGTCGCTTTCCAAAAACATGAGGGCCATGTGCGCAGGTTCATCGTTTGTAAGTTTGCATTAACTACACTGGAAAGTGAAACCACAAATGCATCCCCCTTTTATAATACGACCTCACTCGCTCATTCAAGCACTTCAGTGACCATGACATAATCAAAGAAACCCTGCCAGTTTTCTTAATTGTTACGACAATGGTAAAGTCAGAGACGGTAAGGGCCTATTACGAATCCCGAGGAGTTAGTTTCGATATATTTAGATGCACAAATTTGAGAATAAAAAAAAAAAGAATAACGGTAAATATTCCTCAGTTTAAAAAACAGCTAAACTGCTAATTTTTTCAATTTTTAAATGTTAAATACTAAGTTTTTCAACAAACTAAAATATCCGCAATAGGTACAGAGGATAAAGTATTCAATACTGATACATCAATAAAATTGATGTAAGACATATTTGTACTATCAAATCTATATCCTTAGTTCCAGGAATTCTTGACGCTTCAGCATGCAACGAAATCCTAGAAAATTCTGTGATTCCAACTTCACCTCTTTTCCTGTTTCTGCACAACAAGGAACAAAGCAAGGTTCATACCGGACTAGTTCGTTAAGATCGGTGTGGCAGAACTTGAGTGGTCAGCACAGAGCCCTGACCTCAACCCTACTGAACACCTCTGGGATGAACTGGACGCCCGATATGCACTGACAGGCCCCACCTTGCCAATCTCTGGCCTTATCAACCCCCCTCCTATCATAGAAGGACCTTCTTCCTGTTGACTGTCAGGTTTCAGCCCCCTTAGCACTTAAGGAAGTCCCTGCTGCACCGTGAAGACCAAATGGCATGGAAAAGTGATATAAGTCACTTGTCGCTCTGAAGGCTTTAGAAGAGTCCGCTGTTGCTAATCGCCAGTGACCCTTGCACGAGTCCGATGTGCTAAGGAGCTTTCCCCAGACGCTCAAGTTCATCCACCCGCAGCATCGGGTACGAATCAAAAGCCGATTCAACAGTGCTTTCAGAAGAGTCGGAGCGGAAATGCTGTCCTATATTCTTTTTAAGCACTAATGATGCTGGACTGCACCACTCACTGCAGGACGGCTCGGCGACACCCAGTTCCAGCATGACCTGGACCTCCTGTTTGAGGGATCGTGTGAGGCCAGCTGGCACTCTGCAGCTTGTCTGATGGATTGGCCCCGGGGACAAAAGACAGATTTTGTGCTCAACCACATCCATCCTCATCGGTTCCTCTCAAAACAGCTAGTCAGGCATACAGTCATATATTTCCCCCTGCTGCCCCAAAAACTAGTAACAGGCGGTATCGAAGAACCTTAAGAAGTTGGGAAATACTGTTCCCCTACCTCCTCCTCATCTGGGATGGACCGGGCCAGCTAGTCTGATGACTGTGGAAATCTGTTGACCAGGCATATGGAAAAACTTCGAAGCATGGCTTTCAGTTTGCACTGAACTTAGGGTGGTGTGCCACGGTTTTCGTGCCTCTTATACCCAACAAACTATGCACAACACGTAACAGCGTTGAGGTCAAATTAATGCCTTGATGCTTGATCATTTCACAAGAGAAGAGTTACACATGACAGACAAAGTGGTGAACCAGCTCACCTTTTTAAAACATATTCATCTTTATCTACGGTTTTTCATCCAGATTTCCAGTGCCGGAAGACAGAGCACCTATTTATAGCCTTTTTTCTAAACTCAAAGAAGACACAAACCTCCATAAACCACAGCATTTACTTAATGTGGCCTCTTAGACAGCTCTTCTGTCCCCTGTTTAATTACATGCACTTGAATGTGATCTTGTTAAACGAGCCAGTCCAAGATTATTAAAAAGAAACAAGCTCCTGGTTGTGGGTGTGGCACCACAGGCTGTCTGTCAGCCTGGGCCAGCCAGGTGGGCGGGGCCATGACCATGTTGATCAATGACAACACACTTTTTAGTCATGCTGTACACTGTACACAGGTTTTCATGAAATAATGCAGTACTTCCACCAGTTCCCCCTTACGAAAACCCTCTTGAGCTAAAACCCTTAATTTGGCACTTATGGGTTATGACTACTTAAGTGGGTTACTATAGGTTCCTATAATGAAGGATATAGAACAAAGTGGGACCCGGTTTTTTTTTTTCATTTTTTATTTATTGCACCCTGCTCGTATAGTCTTGTATTTGCCATAATCATAGCTCGTTAGGCTCTTATTACTTCAGCCTTTTAGGATGTTTATTCTCTTGATGACAAAGGGAGAGAAAAAGTCCCGTGAGTCCTCTAGGTCAATACATTTATAGGTTTAATGTGAGTACAGCTAGGTACAGCAGTTAGTGCGAAAAGCCAGAGCAAGAAATAGTACAATAGAAGAGATTAGCTAGTTAAAATTAGAATTTTATCTCGGTGAATATGCCAAAAATCGTGACTCTTTCCCTTACTGCTGAGAAAGTGCTCTACACTCTCACTAAGAGTTTGTTTGTATAAAGGGAGAACCTGACTTCTGTCAACAGGAGCTGTCTGAGGCTTTTGATCTTTCTCTGCGCGTCTAACTTAAATTGCAGAGATTTGTCAGACTTTGTTATGGTTTTCTGACACCCCTTTGAATTATTTTTGTTTTGACGCGGCTGAGTATATTTCCATTTGGGAAGAAGGGGGCCTGTGCCACAGGTCGCCTCATTGAAAAACAGGGAAACCATTGCTGCTATAAAAAGCTTGCCTGTTGCCAACGATAGACGGAAGCATTAAATCCGACGTGGGTGCAAGGGAGACGGCGCTCTTTACGGTGCCATTTGTGACCCCTTTGCTTAACTCAGGCCCGTCCCACCCCTCACTGGATGTCAGGCCTTTCTCCTGATGACAATCCATGATATCCCACTGGAGATCCAGGAGTATCCTCTTTTTTACGGATTGCCCTTCCACACTGGTTTAGTCTGTGATTCCGACGCTCCCAGCCAGCCATGGAGCCAAATAAAAACGGAGCCATATAAAAGAGTTGTTCACAGACAGCACCACTGACACAGACATCACTTTTTACATGTTATTTTTATTTAGTTTTTCGCTGCAGAGAACATTTGCTGCTCCAGATGGATTAGTCAATGTGTAACTTTAGCTGTGATTCTGTTTAAATCTGCCTGGGCCACTTTTTGGCCTAAGGGGGATCTAGCTATTTTTAAGATGCATGAAAAAGCACATTCTATCCCACACAATTGCTTTATTTGTTGTTTGTCAGTTGTGCAAGCTCTGCAGTGTTAGCGTTTGATTGACAAAGTCGATAATGAACATCAGGTCATCTTGCAATTTATTTGCATTTAGTGTTGATTGAGATAAATTCACGTATATAAACCCACTATCGTCCAAGCACAAGTCCACGTGGTGCGGGTATATATGTATACACACACACACACACACACACACACACACACACACATATATATATATATATATCTTTCCTAATGTTTGTTTTGTTTTCATTCATACTGACTGTCTGTTTTATCATTAGTTATTTGAGACATTTGTCTCCTTTTAGGCTATAATCAGCAGTTTCAATGTAATACTTACAATTAAATATGTGTTGTTCATTCCAAACAAAGGCGCTGGGAGAGATTGTATTTATCTCCCGAAGACCAAGCACAACAGACTATCAATCATCATTTTCAGGATTTTCACTAATGCCCTGAACACTGTAATTCTCTGTCACAAGAAAAAAAGAGGGCATGTGTTGCTAACTTTTCCAATTACGATGGACGTTCAAATCAATTTTTTATCATTTTATCCTTAAAATTTTCGTTCAAATTTCTCTTTTTCATCATTTGATTATCCAATCAGTTAAATTATTATTTTCCCTGGATAAAAGTGCGAGTGATTAGGAATTAATTGCATATACTTCTGTCGGATGTCATGTCAGGGTTAGGGTTAGGTCTGCTTTTGAATGCAAGTTCACTGGCTACCACTAATTGTGGAATGTATGAGAATTCTAGGAGATTTGTGGGAGAACTCAGGAGAAAAGAACCTGTGCCCCTTTCATGGGACACAGCCTACATTGGCAACAGCCCACAACAGATGAAAACCATAGGGACTTCTATGTAGTAAAAGGCACAGGACACACACACACGTCTGCTCTTTAATCCAGCATTACATCTCTGCCAGGGTCCAGGAAAATCCTAATCAGCCATGTCCCTGCACAGTCAAAAAAAACACTCAGTCTCAATCTATTAATTAAAACGTAATTTATATGCACTGAACGATACTCTTATTAATACTATACAGCTTTAGTCGGTATAATTATGCATTATGCAAACCCATCTAAAAAATAAAGTGCTGTTTTTCTAATAATGCAAATTCAGGGTGTGACTAGGAAGTCTATGCTAATGTTCTGGATGACTGTCTTTGAAAAAATAAATTACATATTAAAAACATCGATGCAGAAAATCTTATAGAAATAGTTTTAATCTGTTTGTCAACATTATTCATATTTTCAGGGGATATGATTCAAGTTACGCGTTTCAGCGAGTCAAAGAGACGTACACTAACTGCAGAACAATTTGTGTTATTAAAAACTTCAAACGGCCTCAGCTCAATTGCTTGCTCTGCACAATTCTGAATTCACAGGCCTCTAATGTAGAAATTGCTGCTCGGAGTATTTTCAGTTGTTGGTTTGAAAGACCCCCCCCCTCCCCCTCTTCACTTTTCAGGCCCACTGTTATTGCAGGAGTGGCATTGCTCTCACCTCAATATTTATAACTTCCCAGAGTTCGCTCAAAAACCCAATAACAAACACTGCAGAGAGAGCTGTTGATTCCATTCTCTTCATTATTTTCCCATTACTCAGATCACTGGGGAGTCACGGCACAGAAAGGAATCGCTTTCTCTGACTGACCTGGTTTTAATGGCTCCTCGCTGAAGAACGGGCCAATATGTGGCCGCCTAAACCGGCGGCTACGCAGCGAAACCCGACTCGGGGACGGCCGGGGCATGTTAATAACATCAGAACAAAGACGTCTGGCGCAACTGTGCAGAATCTAGCGTGGCACCAACAGTGGGCAGGGAGGTCGCGTCCTGCTCCCTTAAGACCTGCCTGCCTGAGGCTCAGCTGTTTTTTTGCTCTATCCTCACACATATCGCAGTGGTTTTTACACGTCGGAGATATGTCCAAAACAAGGTAAAGAGCATGTGACGGCGTGACTCACGGAGACGCCAACAGGCGTAACGGAACCACGAAGGCAGAGCCGGAGTCCGACTCCCTTTCAGCCACTATGCAGGCGTTGTGGAGCTGGAAGAACACGGCAACGTTAGCTACTCCCTTGGGACCGTTCAGTTGTCCTTTAGACGCTCTTCGGACTGCGCTCGACTCCTTTGTCCAGCGAATCCACTCCATCGTCTGACATTTCAGACCAAATCGTGTCGTTTGAGCCCGCCGTTTCCACTTTAACACTGGAAGGTTAGATGATTTGGAAAACCGTTTGAGGCGTCAAATCTGTGCCGAGTTACTCGCTGACCTGCTTATGCTGCTAATGGGCACTGGACTAAGTGGCGTCAGGACTCCAGTGCGGGGCCGGATCCCGCAAAACGTGATTGGCAGCCAATTAGATGCCATTGATCTCATTTGATACTGATTAGCATTTGAAGAGGAAAAGCTTTATGGGCATAACTATAAAACAACATTATGCAGTGATTAATTTGAATTTGATACGTTAAAATACAACTCCGGTCTCAGCTGTACTCGGGAAATTTCAAGACAGAGTCAACACATTAAAATCGTTTCATTCTGAGACTGTATAATCCATGTACAATCTCTATATTACTTTTCAACTTTAATTAACACACACGGGTGGCTAGATTAGTTTAGATATAGTTAAAAAAAAAGAATATAGAATAATTCCAGCTAGTAAGCGTGACATCTGTGGTGGTCGGTGAGGATTCCAATGGACTCACAACTACAGCTAGGCAGTGGCATTCAGTGTTTTATTGTAGCTGAAACTTGTTGATTCTTATGTATATGTAGTCAGTTTTTTTCTGTTCCAGCTCATTAAAGAGGTAGGACTTGATTATACATTTCGGAACCAACATGAAAAGTTTTTATTTAGTTATTTATGAAATCCTTGTATAAGCATTTGTTTTTGTTTTTTTACTGGCTGGATTTCATATGTCATGTGCGAGTCTGGGCGGTACAACGCCCCAGCAGTTTATTTAATCAGTTTAATAACTTTATTCTCTCGGAACATGAATCCGTACTGGATTATGCAGTGACCCCCCCCACGCAGCAATAGAATATCTATTGTGTTCTACCCCAGGACAATCTGTTACAAAACTTGGAGACCTTATTCAACAACATCTTGTACTTCACTGCAGCTCAGTAACAGTGGATTCTGAACATTGCATAACTAAAAATGTAATGCAAGACAGCTTTTGCCGCCCACACTGTCTGTACATACATAGCACCTTGACACTGTATCTGCATTCCTTTGCTTGAGAAACTCGTTAAAGTAGCTAAAGTAGATTTTCCTCATATTGTTTTTGTTTTTTTAATGATTTAAACTACAAAGCAGACTTGGATTTATACTCATCTAAAAAAAATAAATAAATAAATTACCCAGGAGATGTACAAATCTCAGTAATATAATTACTGCTAAAAGCTGGTTAATTGTTGAGTGATTTTTCTCTTGTTGTGAGAAAATGACTTGCACTTTCCTATTTATTTCAATTCAAGAGCTTAACATTTTTTTTAGTAATGTTTGCTTCAGAAACATAGTATATTAGTATTCTTGCATATTATAGCTCATTTTTACATATCCCAGCTCTAGCCATCAATCATTTCTCAGCTAAATTAAAAAATATATATATATGTAATCATTTTAGATAATTACATTCAAACTACACTGTAAAAACGCTTTTGCACAATATGAAATTGTGGATATTTTACATATCCCTGCCAAGCATGAATAAATACATTTGCATTTATTCATCGAGCATCTACTGATTTGGTCCAAAAAAAAATAAATAAAAAACCGCCAGCCCAGATGCATCACTAGCAGCACAATATCATAAGAATAAATTAGCATTTAAACGCAAGCAGAAGCGCTGTGCTATACAATAAATCGGTTACCCATTAATAAAATGGTTCACTGCCCTTACATGCCGTCTATTTGTGGAGGGGGAGGGCATCAATCTGTTTGGCTTTCGGTCTCAGTGAACAGTCTGAGGGGGTGGCGTTTCAATTTGTGTCGGAATATGACTCAGCAGCACAGCAATGAGTAGGACAAATATCTGCGCAAATATAGAGCCAAGAGACAGAACGCACATTCCTGTGATGGCCTGAACCAACAGCCGTGTAGAATGGAAAGGGCCTGAACCAACAGCTGTGTAGAATGGAAAGGGCCTGAACCAACAACTGTGTAGAATGGAAAGGGCCTGAACCAACAGCTGTGTAGAATGGAAAGGGCCTGAACCAACAGCTGTGTAGAACGGCAAGGTCCTAACTGGAATGGGTTATGAGGAGCGTACAGATAGAAATGTCTGTAATAAAGAAAAGAACCCACAAATCGTGGTTAGTGGTGCAAAGTAACAAAAGATGATCTCCATGGAGACAATCGTGACAGTAACATTCTTAGCACTTCAAATGCTCATGACCATGGGTTTGCTTGACTTATTCTAACCTTTTAAGATTTGTGCAAAGCCCCTCGGCTTATAAAATCCGTTGCCTTTTAATGTCCAAACTGTTAAACGGTAAAATCTGACAATTTTTTGTCTGATAAATAATGTGCACTGTATGGCTATGAAATTCTAAAGCTGAAAATCACTGTCCGTCAAGTACTTCATGACTATCGAACAGCACGTGTTAATGGCAAAAGCAATATGAGAAGTCACACCAGAGTTGTCTTGGGGTTTCACTGTCTTGTCATGTTATTAAACGATCATGGTCACTGAAGGAAAAGCACTGGCAAAGTTCCTTTTCCCTCCTCCTAGTTTTAATGAGCAAATATAAAATCACAGATACACGTGATAAAGTCTCATTGGGTCCTGTTGAATTGCTATTTAATGTTTAGAACTCTCAGAACATGTGGCCAGAAGTCCAAGTGTCAGCACATGCCCGGTTTTGCACATATTTCCCTCTTTGCGCTTGGGGTGACCCTCACGCTGTGTGATGTGCTGCCAGCATCCTTGCATCTGTGAACGCATGCCACTCATCCAGTCCGTGTGAGCGGCCAGTTGACCAATCGGGTCTCCAGTTCTCCGCGGTGGTAACAGTCACTGTCGTTACACTTTCAGCTGTGTCCATTAGCCAACAGGTTCCCCTCCAAGGTAAAGCGAGGCCGTCTTGCCATTCTTCAACACGGATCATGAGTGGCATTTCCTGGATTAGTAATGAATCCCATCATCTCCCTGTGGCATCCAAACAGAGCAATTTTCCAATCTGTTGGCTGACCTCCATTTGTATCTATCTCAGACACCATCTGTATGGCCTGAAGCACACTCCCTCCTTGCCTTTCTGCACATCCCTGGCACAAAGCCAGGCAGAGGTGCCAACCCCTGGACAAAACATCCAGGCTGTTCCATTTTGAGTGATGTTCCAAGGTCATGAAGTCTCACTTCTTGAAATAATGAGTGTAGATGTTACAGATCAAAAGCAGTTTTTTTTTTGTTTTTTTTTATCTCTCTCAGTGCTGTAAATTTTGTGAACATCGCACTACGATCAAATGCAGGCGGTGGGCGCTGGCGCTGAGGAGTTAAGGCGTGGTCAATCCGACGCTGTAGTTGTTTTGTTTTTCAAGGATGTATTTGGATGGGATCACATGCAGTCGCAGACATGGTAAAAAGAGAAGTACTTAATGTTGTTCTCTTTCTAAACAGTGTGATTTGTAAATAAGCACAGCGTTTTAGATATTAATGCAGTGCGCAGGTGAAGTGTAAACCTTTCAATAAAACTTGTTGATCGGCGCAAAACTTAGACGAACGGAAGCCAAAATGACCGTGCTGATAGCGTCCCTCCTGCCCAACAGAGCACCCCCACGCTCTTGCAGTGTTTCTATAAACTGTTCTTGGCGGTAGTCTGACAGAAGTACTGAATCCACCTGCCCCCCTCCAAGCTACTGTTTGCGTCATGGACAAAATAGTGCCCCATTCTTTCAGCAGGTTGGTGTGCAGTATTATTTAGGGAGGAATATGCCCACTTTTTTTTTTAAATGCTGGCTGCAAAGGAAAATTCTGCAAACGTGAAACACTTTGGATCAAATGTTTTAGATGATATACAACACATGACACACATTTTGTTATAATCTGGCTGTCCTCTCATGTGATAATGAACCTTCACAAATATTGTCAACATATATATTTTTAAGCTCTTGACATATCTTGTTGCTGCTAGATAATTGAATTAAAGATTCTGCATTCCGATCTCTATTTGCAATAATCCTTTATAAATATAACATTCAGATTCCGTATCCTTATGATGAGGGAATTCCTCGGAGGCCATTATGACATTTCAGGGTACGGTCATGCCTGACAGCAGCAAATAGACATGTGTTGGCAGTTAACCAATGCTAACAGGCAGTTTCCATTTATTTCCATTTGCAGATTATATATATATATATATATATATATATATATATTATCTACATTTTGACGGATTTAGCCTCCTTACTTTTTGCCCTGCTTTTTGAACTTGGCTTTCTCTTGTCCCCTCGGTGCGTCAGCCACATACAGTAGGAACAGCGTTTTCTTTGTTATCAACTATCGCCGTTTGGTGATTTTCGCTATCATGTGAGCAACATCACGCCCCACACCCAGGGGGTTGTCCCGTCTTGTGTAGTTATGTTGTGTAGTTTGGCCTATTTCCAGAAGTGTTCATTGCGGTTTTATAACCTACATTTACGAACATTACAGGGAAACTGTTAACCTTGAGGTCGGATTAGTGTGCCTGGAGATCTCCAGCCTTAGGAGGGTTTCTTGAAAACACTGTTGTAATTTGTGCTTGAAAGTCAAGCGTCCAGTGTTTACACATTCACCTTGTGTTCATTGTGAGTACAACGCTGTTACCGCACACATACATGAAATGAATCATGAAACATACCTATGCATTTAATGTGCGATGTAAGTAGATGTATGGCACTGGTGATTGAATGAGTGTTACTTGAAGGTATAAACACAAACACCTTTCCTCCACAGCATCAGTGACCTCCGGTGGAGCTGACTTGGTGTTTAAGTTCTCTTTTGTCGCTCTGGGGGTTTGGGACAAACAAACAAATAAAATGCAATAATAAAAATTTTAAAAAGTGACTGAATCGGAGAAGTGTATAAGTTATTTTGAAATAAGTAATAATGAGAAATATATTGTCCCCTTTAGAAAACAATATTGTACTAGGATTAGTAATGTATCCAGGATTTGTAATAAGGTCTCTACAAAGCTAATATTGCAAATGCACATGTGTTTAACTATATGGTAGCAAACCAATAGCGTCGATTAACACAACGAACAAGACAAGTCTGGGCTGAGAGGAAAGGATGGCCGATTTTCTTTCTGTACTCCAGAAGAAGGGCGTGGTCATCGTTGAGGGTCACGCTGGGAGTACCCGTTCTTCCTCCTCCTATGAACTTTGTCGTCCCCAAAAGGAATTGAGGACTCCGGGACAGAGGAAGCCAGAGCTACTGTGGTTCAGACATAGCACCTGTCCCACTTCCAGCTATATTCATCATCATCATCATCATCATCATCACCATTATTATTATTATTATTATTATTATTATTATATTATTATTATCCATTTTTGTGCGAGATGTTATTACTTGTCGTGTTATCGAATCAATGCAGATATTGGTATAGGGTTTTTACTCAAATATATATTTTCTGGCTTTGTGCGGCTACGGTTTTGGGCTTAAAAATATATCCTTGTTTGCTGAACTGATTTTCAAGGCAACTAGAGCAATTCATCATTATTGTTACTGTTGCTATCATTCCTTTCTTTGAGGCATAAGTCATAGAAATAATTGATCGCCTCCATTCAGCAGCATGAAAGCTTACTAATCAAAACCTCGCTGTTTTCTTCCCTGTCCATAATCAGAACAGCAGTGCTTCTTTTCAGCCCTTGCCACAGTGTTGAAAGAAGCCACCCCCCCTTTTCATCATTAACAAGGTCATTTGCATTTGCACGCCTCAATTCATGGATGTTAATGTGAAAAGGGAACCGCTTGCAACAAATCAGTTGTCACGCTTTTTAGTTTAGGCATGTAAATAGACCCATTAGTTTTACTTCACATATAGACATTGTAGAAACTTACATTTAGAAATAATTCATTATTGGTTAATAGAGAATTATTTGGTTTGCTGGATCTCTCTGATGCCCATTGCTGTTCTCCAAGACACTGATAATGGGTTTTGGACTGAGTAAAACACGTCAGTGGAGGACCCCGCACTGTTCTGAACTGCAGAGAAAATCATAATTATCCAGTCAGTGGGAGATTAACTGTTTCCATTGTAAAGGCAGCAGACCTTCAATAAATTTCGGTCCAATTTCCATAAGCCTATGAATACGTCGACAGCCGACCCCTTTGCCTCCGATGTTCTGCAACTCTCACCCAAAATGTCGTTGACCTTCGTCACCTAATTCATGCCATCATTCCCAGTCCCCTTCACTCTATAACGATGTAACGCACAGCATAGAATTTATGTGTGTGAGTCATACTCTGGCAGCCTATTATTTTCGTCCTAGCGTATGACGCTTGTCTCGTTTTGGCCCTCCGCTAATACATCAAACATGTTTATGTTTAGGGGTGGCTTCAGAAATGATTTAGCGTCTGGAAAGTTAAATGTGCCCGAAACTGACTACAGATATAATCAGAAGTAAAAACAGTGGTGTTTGCAACTGACTGCAAAACCACCTTTCTCTTAATTTTGCCTTTATCACATTTGTTTAAATGTATTATACTAACCATTAATTCAACAATAATTGAATTTTATTTGTAAGCTTGTCCCAGATTCCAGTTGAGCAGAACATCTGAAACCATATCTATTGTTTTAAATCCAGAGCCATTTGCTCTTCTATCAATGTGACTTTAATAGTGAAATATGTATTGGAACAGTGTTTATGTCTGTAGGTAGTGTCCAACTGTGTACGTACTAACAGCACTGCGTTTTTTAGGTTCAGAATAAATGCATTTAGCCAATTACCTTGGTGGTAAGTTCTGTATCACTCTCAGTTATAAATATCGTGTTTCTCACTGTGGTATTTTCGTTGCCATTCTATATTGCAAAAGACATTTGCTCCCTGTTCAGGAAGAAATATAGCATATAACCTAAATAGAACACTTAATTCACCATTGGCTTCAAGAGTTTGAAAATTAATTGAAATAAATTCCACGTTTGAATAAATAACTGTGTGTGTGTGTATATTTGTGTATATATATTATTTTTTTTGGGGGGGGGGGGGGGTTAAAATTAAAAC
>JAOYSI010004891.1:0-13941 GCA_025775065.1 Hiodon alosoides
GTGTGTGTGTGTGTGTATGTATGTTTGTGTATATGTATATGTATATTTGTGTGTGTGTGTATATATATATATATATATATATATATATATATATATATATAAAATGCGCTTTGGATGAAAGCCACTGTTAAAGAACCTGCAATAATAACATAATAGTAAAGGGCCCTACAAAAGAATGTGTTGTCTTCTTTTATTTATTTAATTTTGGAATCCTACTTAGTTTTTCTGGTGGTGAAATCTCATGTTAAGACTAAAACTGTCAGTGTTTTGTTTCAATTCATTCAAGTGTTCCATGATAGATTTTTAAAAGCATTTTAAAGCTTGTTGTTTATATATTTTTTACATATTAAAACTGCTACGGTCAAAGTAAAACTTAGTTTTTAACCTACATACTGATGTGCCTTGCAGGTCCAGCATGAAGCTGACCATGACAAGCCTGTCTGTTTTCTGTGTGATAACCTTTTTCCTGAATGCAGGTGAGTCAAGCAATGAAACATTTTACATTTTAAAAAAACCACAGAAAATCAAGATAAACCGACAAAAATATAATTAGAATCAAATTAATCTCTTTTTGTCTTCATGTTTTATAGTTTTTCAGTTGAAATTTAGGGCGCACTCATTGCATATTGTTTTTTGTGAATGTTTGGTTGACGCCCTCGTAATGTATGAATGTAGGAATGGCATTGGTATGACAGGTACTCCCAGGAGTCACAAAGTGCTGCCCTCAAGGGCCACGCCACACGAAGTGGCATAATGTTTCTATTCTCCGCGAATGGTATTGTCCATGCCCAGGCACCCGTGTTATCTGATAGTGCTAGTGAAAGGATTTGTCGCCCAGTTTTGTCACCATAGGCAAACTTTTGGAAGGTGATTAAACAAATGCCACCACTCTTTTGCCCCAGGGCTGGACTGGTCCTTGGCACATAATAATGATAATATCGGTCAGATAAGTCCCACCGACATGATTTAAGGAATCGGGTATATACACTTATGTACTTAGATGGAGGCCTTATATAGCTGCTGTTAATTTTTGCTTTTCTACAGATTTCAATGTGGCTATGCTGGTGACATCCTCAGGGCCTCAGACGATTCAGAAAGCCCAGGGGGACCAGGAGACCCTAGGATGCACATACACCCCAGCTCCGTCAGACACTGGAGATCTGGATATCGAGTGGTCCAAACTCAGCCCAGACATGACCCAGAAAGACGAGCTGGTGAGAGGAAAGAAATTGTGGTGAATTTAATACATATGTTTTCATGAATGGACATAGAGTACAGTGAAATGTTCACTTTCAATATTCATGTCAGACCGGTGTTGGAAAATTTGTTTCTGGTATTTTGCGCTCCACTCTCCACTCTCCACTCTCCACTATCAACGCATCAAACTAGATTTCCTTTGGTCAGATCCTATCCTTCACTGGCGGGAAAAAGTATGTCCATGGCGATGCGGAGTTGATGAAGCGGGTGGTTTTCACCGCTGGCGACCCCAGTCTTGGAGATGCCTCCATCTCCATTTCAGCATTGGAGGCATTGGACACAGCCACCTACCAGTGCAAAGTGAAGAAGTCCCCAGGCGTGGATATGCGTAAAGTCACCCTGCTAGTGATGGGTGAGGCACATAACAGATGTCCCGGCCAAGTTCTGCCCTAAGCCTGTTCTCCTTCTTCCACCCTGCTCATTCTCTTGGAATGCAGCCACTCCCTAGCACCCCAAACCAGTATTTTTTTCTCATACCACAGGATGTTCTCATTTGCAGTAAACGCAAACTAAATGGGTATATGTGCAGAACTGGATGTTATGTTTTTGTTTTCCTCAGTACCTCCTTCGATACCGAAGTGCTGGGTGGAGGGCAGTGAGGAAATCGGAGGCGACGTCTCTCTACACTGCCGGTCAACCAAGGGTTCTGCTCCTCTCAATTACATGTGGGCAAGGGAAAGTGGAGGCTCCCTTCCATCTACAGCAATACAGAGTATGAACACACTGCTAGCATTTTGTCCGCTGTTTTCATTCTCTGTCTTTTCTCTGTCCTTTCGATGAATGAACAAAATGCCAAGGTGTTGGGTGTCATTGGCAGATGCTCAGACGGGTGTGCTGTTGATCAGGAACCACTCGACTGTCTTCATGGGCAACTACCGATGTGAGGTGACAAACCTAGTGGGAAAACAGGAGTGCACGTATGCCCTGCAAGCGCTCAAGCGTAAGTTTACCACAGGGGATGGGGGTGTTCTGCAGTTTATACTATAACCAATAACCCTGCTCCAGCTCGTAAAAATAAAGGCCTCGCATATCTGTAGCACAGGAGGTCGAAATTTTGTTTATAGCAATATAACGCACTGCACTGAAAATAGTCTGGTATAGGAGTGGCCAAGATCAGTCCATAAAAGCAGCGGCTGGTTTTTGTTCCACCAAGTCTCTTGTTTTGTTGAAGTCTTTGTTACATTACATTTACATTTTAGGCATTTAGCAGGCGCTCTTATCCAGAGCGACGTACAAAAGTGCTATAGTTTTAGGGGTTAAAGTGCAATAATAAACATGCTTAATTTACACACAATCTATGCATAAACATCAAAATAAGAAAACAACAAAAGTAACCTAATCTAATACAACAATACAACATGAGCATCCAAAGAAAACTGTTCCTAAGGGGGATACTGAGGCATGAGGTATTGGCGGATAGAACACTTTTATGAAGTGTTTTTAAGGCTGGGCGATAAAACTATAACAATAATTATCACGATATTATTTTCCTCAATATGAATACAACAAATGTTCGATAAAATTAATTTGATTGACGAACGAATCACAAACAGCCAAACTACAATCATGTTGCAGGAATAGAGGTATGCATTGCGCAAGTTGCACGGTGAGAGGCCAGCACGTCGTATTGTTTACAGACACAGTAGGACGAGAACATTGTCGAGAAGAAAGGTCACTCGCTATATTCATTAATTACTCAACAAGACTCACTTTACTTACAATTCGAATTAAAGCTATTGGATGATACTTTGTTGACTAAAATTTTACTGCCAAGTCAGAAAATTATTAATTCAACGTATTAGCATTAGAGCTATTCAACGTATTTATTTTACTTCCCTTTGCAACGGAAGTTATTTTAATCTTATTAAAAGACATACTTTTGATGTAGAGCTCACTAATAACAAATTAACATTCCCAGTTCAATGGAAAATCATAAATGCATTCATGTTTTGAAATTTCTGATATCTTACTGAGCATTCAATGTAGCTGGTACGCTGGATCCTTTAGCTGGTTTCAGTCTTAGTGTAAATGTCCTTCCCTCGTGACAAATAATTAAGTGACGGTTTTAAACCAGCACTCCCACTTGGTCTTCGAAAAAGACTTGCCACGTGGGTTTGTTAAGCAAAGTCTAAAAGCAGCGAAAGTAGGCAGAAGCGCAAAGTAACCGAGGTGAATGGAGACCTCAAACAGCAAGAAGCGGAAACAATAGTGGAGTTGGCAACACGTTAGGCTAAATCTATTAATATATATATTTTTTTGAGGAAAAAGGACTGAAAAAGGATTTTACTCATGCATACTATTATGTTTGAAAAAAGATTTTATCATTATAATCGTTTTGAATGTTCTTCCTCAGATTTGGGAAATGATCCACTGTTTGGCAAGTGTTTGTCGTGTTCTGACCTTAAAGAATAGTTTAAATCCACAATTTAAAACCATCTGCTTTCTTCAACTTTCACTCAGGAGCAAAAATCAGCTTGAAAGAAATAATGATTTGACATTTATCATGATAATTATCGATATCGACTGATATTAATTATTTTTATTTTTATTGTGATAACATTTTTGGCCATATCGCCCAGCCCTAAGTGTTTTTATAGAACACTCTCTAAGTGCTCCAGGCTAGCTGAAAAATAACTCTAAAACCTGCTACTGGAGTTGCCTATCCCAGGCCTAATATGAAAAAGGTATACCATTCAGTCTCCATACCATCAATTCTGTAGTAATTGTCAAGATGGAAGTAGTAGTCAAGATGGAAAATTTGTAAATCCAAATTAATTAAATTGAAGTAATACAACGTACAATATTATTGTTACCTTCAAGGCGATACCTGTAAACATTTCACTTTGTTGAATGGTGTTGCTGCTCTTCTCCCTAGCCACCAACAAGGCTGGGGTAATTGCAGGCTCTGTGATTGGTGCACTGCTCCTGTTGGTCCTCCTACTGCTGCTCATCTGGCTACTGGTTTGCCTTTGCCACAAGCGACGCTATGAGAAGGAAGTGGCCAATGAGATCAGGTATAATATTAAACTAAGTGTTTACGCTAAACCAAAATGCTGAGCCTGGTTCAGTTCAGCTACAATGGCATGTTTCTCGTTAACTCTGACAAACAAATTTACACCCCCCCCCCACACCGATGTACTGGTCAAATATATCTGCTGCTTGTGTATGGACTAATATAATCGTGTTCAGTTGTTTGGTCTTCATTATTCTGCTTACTTTATTACTTTTGTTGCTCATGAAATATGAGTTTGCTGTTGGGTGAAATACAAACTGGTATGTAACAAAAAAGTAACAAAAAATTGCAATTATTTTTTTTCTATTATAAGGGTTGAGGATAAACTACTCGCCTCTAGGAATGGGATTCTATAATTAAGGGAAACACTTTGTGGTTATAAATCTTATACTAATTGAGCAGGTGTGAATGGATTAATGGAGCTGATACTGAAATGTAGGGAAAATGGCCTGAGTATATGCTAATCAACACACACTACCCTTCATACATCCTAAAGGGTGGACGCCCCTCCTCCGGAGAGCCGACCCGGCAGCCGAAACTCCAGCTTCCGCTCTGTCATGGGATATCGCGCTCACCCTGGCGTGGCATACAGCTCAGTGAAGAAATCCCAGCGAACAGGATCGGAGCACAGCAGCGTCTACACGAACAGGAGCAAGCCCCTTCAGGGGCTCCACTCCAATGGCCAAACTGCGCCAGCGGTCGCCTACGACCACGAATACGGCTACGCCGTATGAACAGGCTGCACTGTGGAATACGCAGCTGTCAGGGAAAAACGAGGTGTAAATCCTGCCAGTCTGCCTCCTTTGTGGATATGCTTGTAATGAGGACTGACAGGAAACTCTTAAATACATTAAATGCGTTTTAACTGCCTTGGATAAACGTTTTTTTAGTTGTGCTTCAAATTGTGACAATCCAAACTTTATTCAAGAATATGTTTTAAATATGTATACATACTGCAAATGCTTGTAAATATGTACTGAATTTTTATAAATTATTTTATAAACTATATTTGGAAGCTTATTTTGCAGGTTCATGTTTACTGGGGAACTATCGTGTAACAATGAGTATTTAATTTGTTTCTTGCATGCAGTTAATTTTGACCTCATGATTATGCACTTCCAAGTACATGTTTAAAATGTACAAATGTTGCTAACCGATAAGCAGAACAGTTGCTAAATAACTACAGTGAAAAAATTGTAAAGAAGCTTAGGTTCTTTTTAATAATATGTAAACTTATATATTTATAATTTCCAGTAAATACAGGACCATGAAATAAATTGCTACCTCTTACCGCCAGTTATCAATAAAATAGAAAAATGCTAAACATGCACTGCCTGATTTAACAAGATAATTTTTTAAAATCTGTCATATCGATTGAGCTTGTTTATTAAGCGGGTGAATGCATGGGAGATGTTGCAAAGGGCAGTACACAGGAATGTGAACCAAGCCCGGTTTGTGACCTCTGACGTTCTGGTCATGTTGGGAGGTGTAAAAAATTTTTGTAAAAAAGTTTTAACGACTACCTTGTTTTGCTTTGGGCATGAATGAGCCATGCATATTCGAGAGTGTCTTACCAGAGTGTGGTTTACCTTATCAGTGCCCTGCAATTACAGTAACTGCTGGGCTGTCAAAGTTTTGTTTTTACTCCTTCCTTTTCGCTCTACGTCATTGGACTATGAAGTCTGTGTGTGTTTTGTGTTTGGTTGCAGTCCAAAGTAAATGTCCTCGTTAGTCTTTCATTGCTGTCATTTTGTCCAAACCCTGTAGCTAATAATGGAATGGTTGATACAAGAATTTCCAGACAATGCGTGGTCTACAGCTGCAGTGCCTCAAAATGTGACTACAGTGTTGAGGATGATTGTACAAAACCAGGTTCAGAACTCCAATGTATCCTCTTCTCAGCATCTATTGGTAATCATGTCACGATCAAGCCTTTATTTTGTGTAAAAGGTAGTTATTTTCGCAGTGAAGTGGCATGACTCTCATGGCCTAAACAAAGTAGATTAGTGGGACAATGTTAGGTCTTCTATAGAAACACACTGATGAAAATCTTCAAAATCGATTATTCTGTGAAGTCGGCTGGGTCGTTTACAGATCACAGGCCCCATTACGTGTTTAATTGAATGTGAAACTTAAAAACCTAAAGAAGTGAACTCAAGTAGGCTACTCAGGTATGAAGGAATGTCTGCAATGCAAATACCTGGTGGGCAGATGCATGACTTAGCATATTTCAGCTGTTAGGATAGGATGTGTTTTTTGGTTAACACAAATATTGTGTTACCTGTGTGACCTTTATTTTAAAAGAATGAATTTTGCTTTGCAAAACACAACCACTTACTGTAAACTAACACAGTCCATTGGGCCAGTCCAGTTTTGTATGCATGTTTTTTGCAGAGTACACAGGTCCCAAGTTATTTCTAGTGGAAAGAGAATAATTTTTGTGCTTTCAACACTGAATATGAATTCATGCAGTGGTCACACACCAAAACCACATGCAGCCATCAACACAATTAAATCATGCTGAGCAAAACGTATCCAAGGGAGGCTGGAGAAAGCAGAGACGTTCTTAAGACACATTCACATTTGATGAAAAGAAAAAATAAAAGTTTTTTATTTCCCTCTGGTATCTAAGCTCAATTTAATTCTCTTTTAATTCCAACAGAACTGTATAGTAAAATATTGGAGTTTCTGTTATGGCTTGCAGATAATAGACAAATTAGCTTCAAAGAAAGTATTATCTGATTTGACAATCTTCCTTATTTGTGTTGCGACAATCGCCATCATTGAGGAAGTGAGAGTGGGAAGCGGAGTGGACTGTTTTGTTGGCGTGGGTCTTAGCCGATAAAGACTGTTAGAGTTGTGAAAAATAAAAGAAAGTCGAATTGATTTCGCTTCTTGTCTGCCATCTGGTCATTGACGAGGGAACGGAGACCGCCGCTCGCTACAATTGGTATCAAAAGTGGGATTAAATCCACGTTGCTGGTCTCAAGATGGAGCAGACAGCGGAGCGCTTTGGAAGGGTGTCCAGACGCGGATGCGATGGAGGGAGTGCGAGAGCGGCACTGGAGGAGCTGAGACAACGGGGAGAGAGGTTAGCAAGGTGCTAGCAGAGAAACACAGAGCAAGTTACAAGATGGCTGCTTTGTTCAACAGCAGCGGGGAGGCTACGTTGGAAGGGAAGGCAGAGGACTTGGGGCGGAAGTGCAGCCATCTTTAACTTTAAAATTATGTAAACAAGATGGCCTCTGAGGTGCCGCGCGAAAAGGGTAAGAAAAATTGGGAGAGTTTTAAAAGGGAGTATAAAGCAAGGGCATAACTGGGATAGTGAGATGAAACTAATAAAGTTAACTAGACGTTTAAGTGAAGAGAGAATTTGAAGAGGTGGAACACACATTGTGCAAACAAACGGTGGCATATGAGACTGTGGTAGCGTGCTTAGATTAAATGAGCTTAGATAGGGCCCGACATGGCCGCTGCCCCGCCAGCAGCAGGGAGACTGTATATGTGAGAGAGGACACAGAGCGGGCCACAATACAGAAGGGGGTGACAGACCGCCGGGTGATATGATGGACTGTCTGAATGGGAGGCCTACCAGGCTAAGTTCCAGATTTTAGCCCAGGCTAATGACTGGAGTCAGCGGGAGAAGGCCATGCGGCTGATAGCGGCCCTGGAAGGGGAGGCACTACGGGCACTGCTGGACCTGAATGAGATGGAACTTGCTGACAGCCAGGCCATCCTCATAGCACTGGATCGTCGCTTTGGGAGTGCAGAGCCTGCCGACAACCTGGGTAGAAGCTTGGTTTGTTCACCGCGGAGGTGTGTTACCTCACTCGGAAGGAAGATCTGGCGACTGAGGCACTCCTCCTTCGCTGCGCTAACATGTACAGCTAAGTGCACTCGCTTCAGTGGAACTAGCCTTGGAACAAGCGAAGGTTGTAGAGGAAGTGTTGGAGGAAGGCGCGTTGATGAGGACAGTAGGCAACCACCATCTGGCCTCCAGCAACGTCTGACCTCCAGCAACCCGGCCCTCCCCTGGAGCGGCATTCCCCATTAACCTTGTGGAATGAACATCGACTGGGAACTTCTGCCACACCGCAATCCAGGTGCAAGGGGTCCCCTGTCACGCATTGATAGATACTGGGTCTACTGTCTCCCTCATTTGGCCTCCCTCTCCCGCAGGTGCCAAACTGAGCACCGTGACAAGCGATATGCCGCCCATGCTGGGTCGGAGCAGGCTGCTGATCGAGATAGTGGGCCACACAGTGTGCCACACTGTGCCACACGTCTGTCTCAAGAACACGTGCAGGCTAAGGATTGCAGTAATTATGAACATAATTTAACTACGGTGGTGCTGAAACCTGGGAGCTTTATCGAACGACACTTCCTCCTCATGGAGTCTTCCCCTCTCTCCCAATTGGTGCAGCCGCTGACCCTGATGCAAGAACAACAGCACCAAGCCCGGCAGTAGGTTGACAACCTCCAGGAGGAAAGTCTGCAGGAGGTACATGCAGACTGTGCAGCTGACAGGGCTGCCCTGACAACGCTGCTGCAGCATGTAGAGTCCCTTCGCTTCAGCCAGGGGGCCAGCCCGCCGCAATCCATCAAAATTGCCAAGATTGGAGCCGACCCAGAAACCTTCCTCGGCATGTTTGAGCGAACCGCCGCTGCCTGTTAGTGGCCCCGGTAGCAGTGGGCTCTGCGTCTGGGTGCCCTGTTGTCCGGGGAGGCACTGCGAGCCGCCCAGGAAGTCCCGGGCGAGTCAGCCACTGACTACATCGCGGTTCGCCAAGCGATCATGAGTCGGGTCAGCTTGACCACGGAGGGCCACCGGAAACAGTTCCGGTCTCTCTATTTGGCAGAGCCAGGTAACTCCACGGCCCGGAGACCATCCAGACCCCTGTCCCTGTTCACCCGGGTTGGTTTCCCTAAAGAAATTCTCACAGACCAGGGCACAGCGTTTATGTCACGAATCTTGTAAGAATTGTGTAGACTTTTCAGGATACAACCAATGAAAACCAGTATCTACCACCCACAGACGGACGGGTTGGTGGAACGGTTTAATTGCACCTTGAAGAACATGTTGGCAAAGTTTGAACGTAGTGCAGTATGGACTTCCAAGCAGAACTGCACTCTTTGGGGCGACTAGCACATGAACATTTGGCAGTGCTGTGGGAAGAAACTGAGAAAATGTTGGATATGGGAATCCTACAGCGATTGGTGCAGTCCGGTGGTGTTAGTTCCTGCTGTGAAGGGTCTGTGGGCACAGTGGCCCGGGTTGGAGGTCCAAGATGGGGTGCTGATGCGGTGGTTCCTGGAGGCAGCCACAGGGGAGGAGCATTGGCAAGCTGTGTTCCCAATGGCGCTGCGGGAGATGCTGTTGGTGCAGCACCATGGCGCGCTTTGCCCTGGGCATTTTGGTGTCACAAAGACACAGACTACTGGTGGCAGTGCCGACGGGATGTGGAGGACTTCTGTCGCCGCTGCGACACCAGTACAGCCCAGAAAGATCCCCAGGGGCAGTCTCGAGCCCCCCTACAGCAGTACACCGATTGAGAGGTTTGCGGTGGACATCCTGGGCCCCTTTCCCCACTCTGGCAGAGGTAACTGGTTCTTCTTGGTGGCAGCTGACTACTTCACTAAGTGGCCAGAGGTCTATGCGCTGCTGGACCAGGAGGCGGTGACGGTATGCAAGGCTTTGGTCGACCGGTTCTTCAGTCGGTTAGGCATACCGGGAAGTTGCACTCCGACAAGGGGTAGAACTTTGAGGCGCAGGTTTTACAGGAATTGTGCAACCGTCTGGGAATCCAGAAGACCCACACCAGCCCACTGTGTCCCCAAAGCGACAGTCTGATGGAACGATTTAATCGAACCCTGGCTGCTCAGCTTGCCCTCTCCACATCTGAAGACCAGGAGGACTGGGATGTCCATCTGCCCCTGGTGTTGCTGGCCTGTCGCACTGCAGTGCAGGAATCCACTGGTTGTACCCCGGCTGACCACCCTTTGCACCAGCTGCCCCGGCCGGCCTGGAATATGCTCGGCAACTGCAGGATCAATTGGAGGAGGCCCATCGTTCCGCCTGGCGGCAGCTCCAGACCGCCTGCAACTGGCAGAAGAGGAATTACGACAACCGGGCCCGGGGGCATCACTTTGCTGCTGGGGAAAAGGTATGGGTTTATAGCCCGAAGAGAAAGACAAAAGCAACGTTTTGTTTTGTTGCCGTGGAGAGTTGTTTAGAGTTGTGGAAAATAAAAGAAAATCATATTGATTCCACTACTTGTCTGCTGTCTGGTCATTGACGAGGAAACGGACACCACCGCTCGCTACAGTATTTCCAACACCTCTCTAATGCATTGCAAGGGTGTTCTCAACTCCTCTCTAACGTTTTTCAAGGCATTGTAAATGTAAGACAAGTTAGATGCACTGGCAGGGTGTAACCTATACAGATTTAATATATTTTTGATAACATTTCATTGTTTACTTATATTAACTGTTAATTTTACATCCGAACTGGTTAATCAGACTTGCCTGAATGCAGAGTACAAGCGTATCATTATAATACTATTATTACTTCATGTCACAATATAAACACACCACGTGAATACTTTTTCAAATCATTATAAGCAATGAAACAGGAAATAATGTATGACATATGACTCTAATGGCCAAATAAACAGGAAAAAATATTGGCTGCAGACACTCGGGTCACTCAGTCAAATAATAGCCTAAATACAATCAGCAAAGCAATGGGAAGGTTCTGAGAATCCCTATCAGAGACCTGAACTGGAACACTGAACTGTGAATGCTAAAAGCTTTGACATTTTTATGTATTTATCTCAGATTGTGTGCACAGCAGAGAGGAACCTATTACCTTCCAGCAATGGCGTTTTCACTGACCCGAGGCATTACTGCCACACATGGACATCAGCACAACCTGCCAGTATACCTTTGCACACAACCACTGGCTAGATTGACGTGCAGCCATTGGGGGAAAACTCACTTCCGTTCTCAAACTGCAGTGTTCAAGGGTGTTCCCTACAAACTCTGCTTGCCAATTCGACCTGCCTATGGCCATGTGTCTGGACAACACGTCATTATACTTTAGGGTACATAAATGATCATCTACATCCATGAGCCATCTTCTCATCCCAACCAACAGGAATTTTGCTCGGTCATTTGGGCATTGCAAGAAAACAAGAGATGCGTGTCTCAACCTTATTTCGGATCAATAACCCATGATGAACTCAGAAGACACTGGAGATTGGATGCGGTTATGACCTGATCATAATCTGGTATAAACTTGCCAATCATATGCTGCCTTAAAATAAAAATCTAAATCTTGCAGTGGTTCATAGGCACCATTCATTTAAAATGTCAAATTATTTAGGAGAACTCTATGTTCTGATATTGGTATAATTTTAGGACGCTCTGCATATATAAACCTTTATCCTGTTTCTGGTGTACACGCATTAGATTCACAGCGGCCCCCTCGAAACTCTTTTAATATTCTGAGCCATATTTTATTTAATTATTTTTCCTATCCCGGGCTTATAAATATTGGTCTATGGCGCCAATCAATTCACTCCCAAATCTTCCCCTCTATTTCTCCATCTCCAGCTGCTCTCGGACCGGGCACGCCCCTGCATGCTACGAAGTGGTCCCAAAACCCAGGAGCGGCATGGAGTGAGAGGCCTGCCCATGCCAGATGGGGTGTCACAACCCATGCCCAATCTGCCTTCACCAAAGGGGGTGCCGCAGCCCGTGTCTAATCTGCCTTCATCAGAGGGGGTGCATTCGTAACAGCCCCATGGGCCCCCTTCTTCACAGATAAAACTCAGGCAAGACAAGTTTGTCCTACCTGTACCATCCCACTCCTAACACTGAAGGCAATGGCAGTTTTGTAAATTGTTTCAGATCAATTCTTCATGCAGAACACTGGGAGACTGAAGACTAGATACAATTGAAAAGGTTTTATTTTGACGTGCTCCAGTCTCTGAACTAGTCATTGGAATCTAGAAGCCCTTGGAAACAGGATATGCAATTGCATATATAGTGTGCAGAAGAGGAGGGCTCAGTTATTGACAAAGCACACAACAGATGGTCACATATCACATAGGTGCTTCAGTGTCAGGAAAACCCCACTATTAGGCATGCCTATATTAACGAGCTGTTGGTTTTGTACTAATTGTTTCAACCGCACAGACTTGTGGTATGTTCTTCTTAACCCTCCACCCCTCTCTACATTTTAGCAATGCTGAAAAACAATAAAAATCATATATGCTTAACACTTGTCCAGTGTTGCAGTTAATTGTGTCTTCAACAGAAATATTATATGGCAGTTTAGAGGGAAGAACGCCACTAATTTCTACTGAATATTATTGAACTTTTCAGCAGGAAAGACATGACACACAGAAGGCTAAGACTGGCGCACACACATTAAGCAGTTCAGAAATCACAGTTTAGTTAAGGACAGTTTTTCAGCAAACCTCAAAGATACATACATAAAGCTGCGTGACATGATCTAGAGGATATCTCAGCGAGTTTCCTAAGGCCTATTGCAGAAAATTAAAGGCCTCAGATGACAGTTGAAATGGAAAATCAAAGAAGAGAGAGACGAGATAAGAAAAGGGAGAGGTTAGGTGGGAAGCGAAAGATGCTAAGAAATGCAAAACCATGACTGAGCTAAGTATTTTTGCGCCTGAGTGAATATCTTGTTCAGTTTATCAAGTTAGCTCACAAAGACTTTAAACTGTTAAGTTAACAAAAGGTTAATAAAAAACAAACGTGCATCCCCATTTCAGTGGTCACTGAGTTCCATTTTGTGCAGGAATGAGAGAGTTGACCTGATTGGTTTGGAGAGCTGGGTGTAAAACGTTATTGAATTCCGTCACCGAAGCTTTTTGCACCAATTATACCGAGGTGTACAATTACCATTTCCTGTTTAACGTGTTTTACAGAGAGGAACAAGTTGTCAACAAACAAACAACAAAGTTTGCATTATTTTCTTCTCCTGGCTAGGTTTAGCCTGGAAAACAGGTAGTAGACTAACGTAGTGCTCACGGGGGTACTCGTATTTAGCCTAATGTAGTGCTCAGAAGGCGATTCGTATTTAGCCCAATTTAGTGCTCATGATGAGATTCGTATTTAGCCTAAGGTAGTTTTTATGAGGGTACTCCTATTTAGCATTTGCAGTGCTCACAGGGTGATTAGTATTTAGCCTTAATTTGCTAAAGAGCAGCGATCGGGTCAGTAAATACTGAGTATTCACAGGTGAGGGCTTGACAAATCCGGTCAAAGTATTCACAAACCTGGCTGGTGTCTTCCCTTCCACTCACAAACAAGAAAAGGCTTCTCCAGTTTTTTCCAGTTCTCCAGACACTGGGCAAAAAACACAAAGGCTGTATTATGTTTTTAATTATGGCTTCTGAATTATAAGCATGTGGAACGGATCAAATTTCTCAAAGTCTGCAGCTGATTCTGACAACAGCGTCAGATCAGATCTGTGAAGCTTCTCACCTTGGAGTGTGTGGGAGTTGACAATAGAGTGTGGGGGGGGGGGGGGGGGGGGGGGGGGGGGGGGGGGGGGGGGGGGGGGGCGGCGGGGGGGCGGGGGGGGGCGGGGGGGGGGGGGGGGGGGGGGGGGGGGGGGGGGGGGGGGGGGGGGGGGGGGGGGG
>JAOYSI010004894.1:25664-46404 GCA_025775065.1 Hiodon alosoides
CTTTATTTCAGGGCCCGGTTCTGCCTCAGAGCTACGCAACTGAGCCGCGATTACACAGTGATAAAAGGGCCCTGCCGTGTTCAGAGAGAGCGTGCATTTTTTGAGCTGGGTCTCTGAAGCCGAGCAGATTGTCCCTTTCAGCCGCTTCGCTGACCCAAGACGGACATGGGCCGGCTCTCCCCGGTCCACAGGACGGAGCACAATGCCGGGGGAGGAGGCTGCGCGAAGAGCCCGGACACTATTCAGGACATTCAGCCTGACAGACCGCAGCCCAAGGAGTTTTAACAAGGGCGTAAAGGGACCACACTGCGCACTAACCTTTGATGTATTTACTAAGAGCAAATGCAAACTATGGACGGTGTCAGCCCGTGTCATAAAACGTCTGTTATCTCCCAATTCCCATGCCGATTAAGTTCCCATGATTCACTCTGCGGAGACGGCTTGGAGCGTGGGGATGGCTAGGGGGGGACTCTGCTTGTGTAAATGGGATGCTGGCACTAGTGCAACGTTGGACTTTCCGGTGCTATTATGTTGGAACAACAAGTAATGTCCTTTCACATTAATGTATTGTAGATAGCAGGATTTTATGAGAAAAGATCACATAGTTACAATAACCTCTGGCTTGATTAAATGTTTTTTGTTTGTTTTTTTTGATCTCCCTGCTACTAGAGTTCACTGTGATTTAGCCGTTGTAAGATTTCACAGTCATCACTGCATCCATCACAATTGTACACGGACAAGAAGGACAGCATGGCCCATGCCAGATAAGCAGGTGCTGCATGAAGCCAGTAAAGTCCACAAAAAATGATTCGCTGTTATATGTTACAATCTCAGCCAATAAGTGTTGCCGTTTCGTCGATATTCATCATTGACAAAGCAGCGTTGTGAAAGGGCCGTCCGGGAATGGTTTGGGATTAATTCCCCTTACGTATACATGCCTGGAAGACTGAAACTTAATAAAGCACATTTTGAGTCTTACCGTCAGAATAGGATTAACGTGAGACTATCCAATGTGGAAGATCTCCTCTGAGGAGAGAGGAAGATTGGTGCGTTTTGACATTTAACATTGGGGTTTTATTGTGTAGAATCAGTGTGTTTTTTGCTTTATGGCGTCATGTGGTGTCAGTTTATCCTGATGGAAACATAAAACAAGCTTTACTATTTTAGGCAGTTGAGGTATAAAACATGCTTTACTATTGTAAGAAGTTAGCATTGAGGTTGCAATGAGGTATAAAACAAGCTTTACTATTGTAGGCAGTTAGCATTGCGGTTGCAATGAGGTGTAAAACATGCTTTAATGTAAAGTAAATGGTCTTTACTTTATCCCCTCTCCAACCCACTTTTTCCTTGTCAAAATGTTCAAGGTTTACTCACCCTAAAGCCTGGCTTAACATGAAACACACTGTGACATAACAGAAAAAGTTAGTGGTTTTCTTTCTAAAATCTCACTACCTTTCTAAAGTGGGACCTCGGAAACCATTAAGCCTTCAAAACAGCCAGTAATAGTTAGTCTTAGTTGCAATCCTTGGTGCCTTTTACATTATTTTAGCACTGTTTTTGGCTGCGATTTGTACACATTTCAATGTCGTATGTAGACGGTGCACATTATTGAAATACTTTGCCTTTGATTCGCTTTTTATAAAAACAGTAATGTTATATTAGTGCCATTCTAATGTTTCTCACTTTCCCAGTGGTTTTCAGTGTTTTGTAGCTATTAAATAAGTTGGGCAAGAATCTCAACGGATGTGCATTGAATTTCAACTATCAACATAAGTGTTTTTCTGCCCTCTTCTTGTGAGAAAAGAAACTACAAGAAAATTAACTGAGAGATTATAGCAGAATTATGTAGATTCCAACGTGTATTTTTGTATATGTGTATATAAATTTCCTGTCAAATCAAATTGGTCAAGAACAAAGTCATAAACAGCTGGCTACAAAACTTTAGAATCATTTGGTTTTTCCAGCATACTGCTTTTGAGAGTAGTACTAAATTGTATTGCAGGCTTCTATGAAATTGCTTGATACTGACAGTAATATAACAGCAGTTCCTGTTTTGTGGAAGTCAGGATTGAAAATAAAAATCAATTGTGCTTGTCACATGCAAGATTTCACCTGGGTTGTGACAAGTTAAAAAAATAAAAGGCATCTCTCGCTCTCCCCGTTCCCAGATCTGTCGTCTGCAGCAGCACCTGTCAGCAGGCGAACACCAGCAGGACCTGTTCTCCTGCCATCCAGCCATGTTTGTGTCCCCCCAGTCCCAGCCGCCCGCACCCAGCCTGGCAGAGCTCATCCAGCTGTGTGGGGGCACTGTCTGCAAGACCGTCCGCCAGGCTGGCATCTGCATCGGGGAGTACTGGGGCAAGAAGCCGCAAGGGACCAAGAGCCTGTCAGAGAAATGGGTGTTGGGTAAGATCCCCCAGCCTTTACATCCCGCATCAACACTTTGACGCACATTAACCCGTCTTAACTGAGTGTGTAAATGCAGGGAACAGCCTCTTAAGAGACTTGCCTTGACAAATTAGACTTTGGGCAATGCAATTGTTTGTGTAGATAGTTTTAGGAGATCTTTGCTTTAAACTGGTTACCCTGAGATCATTGTTTTTTTTTGTATCTATCGTTTTTAATTTCCTAACATTTTCTCCCTCTCTTAGATTGTTTAACTCATCTCAAACGACTTCCATATGAAAACTATGACCTGGAATGGAAATCTCAGTGAATTTGTTTTAATTCTTTCCTAACTGATAATGACTGCATGGGTTTAATAAAATCGTGAAAAGAAACCTTTTTTTTTTTTTTTCCTTTTTTTTTGTCTCTCATTGAACCAAATTCTTGTTTCACATGTAAACATGTTATGTTAATGTTAGTCACAGTAATGTGCCTTCAAATCTTTTTCAGTATTCTCCCATTTGTGTATATACCCTTTGTAACTCCCGGATCGCTTCATAATAACTTCCGATATGTACAGTTCCGTTTTTCGGTGAAAAGAAATTTGACGCACAGGAAAGTAGATTTAATGACTTCACCACGCAGCTATCATGAGGCTTAAGATTTTATCATCACAATACTTTAACTCTGTTTAATTCATTTCTATTGCTGATTTTCCATAGCATATTGATTCTGTTATTTTACTGAGCAAATGTTACCCTTAGTGTGGGTTTGTTTATGATATACAATAATTATCCAAATTGAGTTGCGTTTCGTGAAAAAACATTAACGAAACAAGAGAAGATTAAGAGAATAAGAGGAGAGATTATTTTACTGAAAATAACCATCGTAGTCAACCTGAGTTTTAAAAATAAAAGCTTTAAGCTTTTACCATTTAGGCAAAATATGATTTAAGAAATAAAAAAATAATAATTTTTACTGAACCTCCAACCTTCTGGTTACAAGTCCATGAGACCAGCCACTGCCTTTAACTGTTTATTCACTGTCCCAGGCTTATCAAAACCTTAAGGATATTTTGCAGTTGTTACTAGCAGAAAGTAGTTAATATGCTTATTACCCATATGCCTAATAAACCATATTTTGGCTGTTTGGTTTTGGCAGTAGTATTGAATATTTCCATGTAACTGCTTATAGTATAAATCTACAGTATTTTTGTAAGGATAATTGTGATAGAACGGTTATGACTGTTATTTTTAAAAGCAAAATTAATATAAATGTTTTGCTGAATCAGATTATTCAAACTTGAGTGAAATATTTTTTGCATAATCTTAATTTGAAATTCTTCCTCTCATTTTTGTATTGCAATGATTTTTATTTATTTATACATCTAACTAATCTTGTTCCACACAACCATCCCCAGACAGTATGCGCTTTGACTGTTAAGCAAAGAGTTGCGATGCTTCAAACTTAATTGTGTGGGGAACGATGGGATACAGTTCTAAGGACAGTTGTGACAAGGGAACCTTGGTGGGACACATTAGACAATCTGGGAAAGTATAATCTCTGGACGGTCACATTGGCCTAGTGCCTCTGTCTGTCATTACACCAAATTGGCCAGGTTTATCTGTAGAACTCAGTGTATCTCAAATAGTATGACCTGGTGTGAAGCAGGGGTGTCAAACTACAGTCCTTCAACTCACTCCTTTAATTGTTTAATTAGATTCATTATTTTGAAATCATCTCAGATTCCAGACGTAAATTGAACGGTAATTGGATCAAAAAGGAGCAGTTCAACAGCCCTGCTCTAGAGACATTGCTAGTTCAAAATCAGCCTATGTGTGGAATGTAAACAATTGTGGGTGGAGACTTTGAAAGCTTCATGTAGGATGTGATTAATGTAGAAGTTCCTGAATGTAATTTTACAGATATACTTGATTTACTCGTTCCACAGCTAAATAAACAAAACATTTTAATGATAGGCAGCTGTCAAAAAATACCTTGCCCTATGAAAATTCAGATAATTATAGCTTACTACATGTGAGTGTATTCCTTAACAAGTCGGTTGATAGCAACCCTATTAAGCTAACAAACAAAACAAACCATCTAGAATGAAGAATTACTGGTTTTTAAGGTCTCTGGGGTGTGAAAAACTGGGACGTGCATATGTGTCTGTGGGGTGAGTCTACCTGGGAAAAGCTGGGTGGGCGAGTGGGGCCAAGATCTGCAGGCCTCCCCCCCCCCGAAAAATTGGACCCGCCCCTATCTATGATACCATTCAAGGCCGCGTTAATCCAATCGTGCACTTGACTCAGCACAATGAAGCATTTACTATTCAGAGTTACTATTCCAAGGTCATATAAAATTTTGACCTAGTTTACTTTTTTAAAATATTTATGCCAGTTAGTAATTAGTAGTTAAGGGAATTACGGCGCGTAAAACGATGTATTTATCGTATTTATTTATAAGTGGGTGCACAACCTATCGCTTGCCACTTTTCAAAAAGCCATGGCCAAGGTTCTTGCTGACCATCTCTCTTAGCAACGGCTTCTTTAGCTGCTGACGCTTCGCCCAATCGGTGCTGAGGACATAACGAAGTGCACAACGTAGCTTTTCCAACATGGAGTCCATGAGGAGGCGTGTGTGACTTTGTAACACGAAGTTCAAATAGGGGGGGGTAAAATTAACAGGATTTAATGTCTGGTAGGCATTACATGTTAGTCGTAGAAATTGGCTGAGTGAATGTTTTTCTAAATAAAAAATGCAACTCTTCCGTGGTTTGTGCAAAAAGCAGTGTAAGCCTGCTGCAGCTAACTAGCTTCCGAGTTTTAAAAGGTAACTAGCTCGCTGGGGTTCATTCGAAACATAGTTTATATTATTTTCCGCAAAATAACAAGCGTTGAGTAGAATTTTGAATTGTAGCTTTGTTGAACAATAAATAATAGCGCATGTGTCTGTAACTAGCTAAGTTGGCTAACCAGCTAAGTTAATTTAATTATACTTGTGATCCTGATATGGTTAGTTAGGTTGCCATTCTGTTTCGAAACTGGTTTTCAACTTTTCGTTGGTACGAAGATTGGGTTTATATAACCTGCTAGATTTTAAACCATTAGATTAGCTACCGTAGATACATGCACGGTAAGGGATTAGTTTAGCTAACTTTGTACATAACATTAGTGGAATTAGTTATCGCACTTTCTACTTAAAATGCTGCTGTCCTTGGTCGTGCACACGTACTCCTTGCGGTACTGGTTTCCAACCGCTGTAATGCTGGGTACGGCACCGGCGTACTTGCTGTCATGGAGTGCCTGGCGACTGCTATCCACAATACTACCGGCTAGACTGTACCATGGCATGGACGACCACATCTACTCAATATACCAGAGCATGGTTCTGTTCTTCTTTGAGAATTACACGGGGGTTGAGGTGAGTATGGCTGACATCACGGATTCACCCGTTGGAAACGGCATAACGTGAAACCTGTTTTATGGACCGAGACCACGCTGCAGTTTACTTTTCTGTTGGTAGACGTTTCTTTAAAAACAGCATATTGGCTGTTTATTAAAAACTAAGCCACTACACAATCTATCCCCAATTTCTGAAAGGCATGTTGGTCTGGATTGATAAGTACAGTTATGGCCTGTTCTCTAATGTGATACGAGTAAAATTTCTCCTGTAAGGTATTAAATATTTTCTTAACTTTATATTGTTTATTATTATTATTTATTATTATTATTATTATTATTATTATTATTTTATATATATATATATATATATTTTTTTATTTTTTTATTTTTTATTTTTTATGTCGTATGCCCACCACTTCAGAATAAATCCAGTTTACACTCTGGAAGTTTGTAGTTTGTTTTATGTAGGAATTATGCTGGGAATATTAGTGTTCATCTATGGAATATGGTTAATAAATAGGAGTTGCTGTTCAGTAACTAAAATATTCAGTGCACTTCGTTATTGTATCTAAAATCCAGAAGTGGTAATGCTTGATAAGTTGTGAAACCTCATGAACGCTCGCTTCTCTGAAATATTTCTCTGCCACTCCGGAATATAAAATACCCTTTCTAAAATTAGGACTGCTGAGGCCATTTGGGTCTAGTGTTAATCAGTATATTTCTTGCTTTGAGTAGTATGAATCCATCAGCACTTAAATCAGCTTGCACTGTCTTTGCGTGTTATTTTGACAGATTAAACCAAAACTCTATTCCATTTAGGACTTTGAGTTTAACATTGTGAAGGTTGGTTGGTAAGTGAAATGCAGGTGTTCAGTCTTAACTTCAAAGGCGAACAGTCAGCATTTGTAGTATAGTTTTAAGGTTTAGAGTTGCTGCATTGCCAGTGTGAAATAGCCCTTTAGAAGGGTTCCTCCAGTTTGGATATAGTCGTTTAAAATAAATTAGAAAAGCACTTCCCAATAGGAGATATGTAGTAATGCAAGACTCAGTGCTCATATAGCACCCTGTTAACTTTGACCCATTTCCTTCTGGGGGGGGAAACATTAACCAAAACCTGGCCTTGTGGTTACGCATTTCCGATCTAGCTTAGTAAAATCTGCCCAGCAACAAAATGTGGCGTTTTGCATTACAGAAGTGGATTGGCCTGGCATGCAGTGGTATGGATGGACATTGCCCACATATATCTGTATCTCATTCTGCTGGTTGGACTTGTCACTTATTTGTTGCTGGTACTCAAGGAATATGTTTTTAAATGTAAAGCGAACATTTTCATGAAATGTGATCCTCATTTAGCATGTTTTCACAAGCACCTGCTTCCAGGTGGAAGTGGGTGGTGTGATGGATAGACATATGCATTTTTCATCAGTCTATATGCTAATCCACAGAATGTAAAGGCTATCATTTGACATTCTATTTGCAGGTAGTTATTTATGGCAATATACCAAAGAATAAAGAGAATGTGGTCTACCTTTCCAACCATCAATGCACAGGTAGTTGTCAAATTTCATTTGTTTACATTTTCAAAGCATGAAACAGAATGGTGGATATAGCATTCAAATAGCAATTTTGAAATGTAATTCAATGTTTTTGCCGTTAATAAATTCAGTTATCCCCGGTAGTATGCCGTCTGGTCAGTGGCTTCTTGTTTCCTTCCTCTTTAAATATTAGTTTTAATGGTAAAATTTAGACAACTGCTGTTTTACTGCAGAAAATTAAATGTACTGATAGGGACGTTTATTAACACTTTGAAACTGCTTGTTTGTTTTTGCCCTGCAGTGGACTGGATCATTGCCGATATGTTGGCCATCAGACAGAATGCACTCGGCCATGTCAGATACGTCTTAAAGGATGGACTAAAGTGGCTCCCGTTATACGGGTGGTATTTCTCTCAGGTAACCTATACCTCCATTGACCATATCCGCACAAATCGCCTAATACTGCCTGCATTACTCAGGGTCAGCATTAAACTGATGAGATGTCTCATCCCTGTTTTATGTTGGCTATTAAAAAGAAATCTCATGATGAAAGTAATAAATGTTTTTATTCAGCACTCATCAGTCAGTTTTAAGCCACATTTGCAAGCAAGCCTGGTGATTGTAATTACATTTGTTTTCCCACCCAAGCATGGAGGTGTGTACGTAAAGCGAAGTGCCAAGTTCGATGAAAAGGCTATGAAAAAGAAGCTCTTATCTCAGACGAAACTGGGAACACCCGTAAGTATTGGGTTGAATGTATGTCCTCCTTTCATTGTGACACATGCTCTACCAGTACAGTATATGAGCAGTTTTGTCCTCTGTACGTTATTATGCCTTCGATGCCTTTCAGTTAATCTTCTCTGGGTTTCATTTGTTGTGATTTCAAAATTTCAAAAATGTGACATTCAATGTGAATTTTTATTGAATTAAAGCTTTTTTCACTCCTGTACTCAGGATTTATAAAATTATGTAATAAACTGATATAGTAAATATCAGTTTTCCGTAAAAAAATTTAAATGTTGACAAGAATCATATTTCTGTTTTGACTAAAATAGCCTTACAATTGCCAGAACAGCCTGAAGAGGGGAAAAAAATGCTTCTATCTTGCAGTTACTTTAATTTCTGCTCTCTTCTTTTTGCTCACAGTTTATAACATGGTAAACATGTCCAGTTTATTCGATTCAGAATTTTTCATTTGGTTTTTTGTTTGGTAGGTCTGGTTATTTTCAGTTGACCGTTTTAGGCTCATGGTTTTTTTAAGTTGACAACTCAGCCAGCCGACTGGTAATAAAAAGCATGGAGTAAATAAGGTTCAAAGATAAATGATGGGATTACTGTTATCAGCGTTTTTTTTATTTTTACGATGAAAATGTTATCTTTCTGTTTGCATTCCTTAGAATACCTGAAAGGTATTGTCTTAATTGAATGAGAATTTATTTTACAGTGAAGCTCCTTCATATGTTTTAAACTGAGAACAAATGCTTTTGTTTTGTTTTGATTTTATGAAAAAGATTTAGTTTGAAGCACACTTGTCAAGCATGGAGGCATTAAATGGCATATTTGGTTATTTAAAGTCTAATGTTAAATTTGCTTTGGCTTGGAGTTCACGTGCCAATCAAAGTCGCTAGGTAAATAAATAAATGTGCTGATATCAGGCAACAATGGACTACTCTACTAAACATTTCTTCCCATGACCATATGTAGAAGGGTGTCCGTTGCCATAGGCCTTTTCCTGTAACTCTCTCTGAGTGTCACTGGCTGCTTCAGAGCGTTCCTTCTGTGTTTTCGACTGGGTCGAAGCCTTGGGTTTAGTGCCTGTTTTAGTAACAACATTTTTCAGTGTACTAAACAGCCCTCCATAGTCTCCAGTTGCTTTGTGTCCAGATTGCGTGTTTATGTGAAGGGTGATGTTTAAGAAAAGTAACACTCACTAATTGATTTATATTGGTCGTCCTGTTGAGGAGAGATTGGGGGTAAGAATATGTATTACCCTAAGCTGGCAAATAAACAAAAACACTTGTTTTGATTGATATTTTTTAAATTGTCTAGTCTGGCTCTGGAAATAGTTACATTTCTGACACTCTTACACTTGGAAGACTAAGAATAGCTTGTAGTTTTAAAGATATGCCTGTGAATGAGTCATTTAATCTAAATTACTTATGGTGCTTTATGCTAATATTATTTGTAAGTGTGGAGAATTGTGAACAACAGTTGAAATGAATCATTACCAAGGGAAGGATAGGTTGTGACTTTATAGAGCATGTATAAGCAGAAAAAATGTTTTAAGATGTGCTGTGAGCCCTGGGGATAAATTGTGCATTCTTTTATTTGAGGTTTACAGAGTTGTGCTGGAGAATTTTCCTTACCATATGGTGTAACCCCAACTATACTTGACTTTAACTGTCATTTATTTCTTCGTCCTTTGTGCGCAGATGTACCTAGTGATTTTTCCCGAAGGAACTCGGTACAACCCAGAGCTCAGGAAGGTCATCAGTGACAGCCAGGCTTTTGCCACCAGAGAAGGTACGACCCTTATCAGAATCTTTATTAGATCCGTGTTCCCTTCACTACTATTTAGTACTAGCTGTGTGTAATTTACAAATACCTATTCAAAGCAGTTTTATTTTAATTATGTGCCATATAAACATTAAAGTGAGAATTCAAATTTTTGCAAATTTCACTAATTAAAATACGTTTTAACAATAACAGTAATGTACACATTGCATATGTTTTGGTATATTCTGTTTGTAAATCTACTTGATTTACGTTCTAAGAATACATGTCATGTCAGTATACATGACAAAGCTTATTTATTAACATTCATGTTGATCGATTTGCCTGTGACTGATATCTTAAGACCTTGCTGGGCTAGACTGGACAGCAGATGCCGAGTATCTTGGACTGTTCAGTCCTTGAACACAAGGAACCTCTATTTCACTATTGCATTTAATGACGCAATTTGAGATTTCATTTTAAATCAGAAAATTTGTCAGTGGGTAATTCCTGAAACAATAATTGACATAAAACCCTTATTCCCTTTGAGTTTATTTTTGCACGTGGGCTATTCTGTGCCGCTACGCGCGGTGGACACGGACATATTTGCTTTGAGTACGTTTTGAAGGGGGGAGGTGGACAGATAAAAGATGTGGGGAAGATTAATGAGCGGGAGTTGTAAAAGTGCACTGAATCTCTGCAGACACTTCAAAGCGCCGCAGTTCCCTTTGGCCTCACGGCTAGCAGGTTGTGTTATCTCAGTGGTCTGGGCAACAGAGGCGCTGGTGCTTAATGTTAAAGCAGTGCTGTCATGGCTCTACACTTAGTGCCGGTGTGCTGCTTCATTTCACCAGTGTTGTGTGTAAATATGCTTGGACTGGCAGCACTTTGTTTTACAGCGGGAGTTGAGAACGTCACGCAGCAGAGTTGCCGCGGTCGTTCGGAGTGCACAACCCAAATTATGGTTAATGGCATTTAGAAAGAAACTATTAAAAGCCGCTTAAGCTTTTTTTTCCTTCAGTAGATGGAAGGCAAAGTGCCAAGCTGCCAAAAGCAGGGGCCATGAGCTGCTGTATTGTATACAGTTTAGTATGTATTTAAAAAAACCGTAATGTTTAATGTACTTCACTGGAATGTAACAAACCCAATAGAATCTAATGATGGTACAAGAAAAACATGCAATCCTAGGCATGTAACAGTTGCTATACAGTGGGTACATGTTGACATGGAATAGAGAGAACACGCCTTTGCAGGATTAAATGCAAGCTTTCAAATATTGAGTGTGCAAACTAGGAAGTGCATGAAAAGCTTAAGTGCAGTGTATGTTCTTAGGAACACAATTTTGTGTTGATGTCATTATTGAACAAATTACCATTCATGTTTTGACACTACATGGCAGTTTATGGGCTCCTTGTAATTCAGTAACCAGAATTCTGAATATCACCCACAGCAGTGATTAACATTTAATTTGTGTAGTGTCAGGTAGATTGGAGGAATGGTGCCAGTTTCGGCGACAGGATGTAGCTTGCAGAATTGGATTTGCTTGGCCCAGGTATCTGTGGGTCTTGGCATGGATTCAGACCCAGATTTAGTTGGAACAGATTAATGCTTCTTTTGAAAATATCCAATAAATTTTGCATAGTGTTTTTAAGTAATCAAGTGGCCTGGTATACAATCTACGATCCTGAGTGATGAATTACTCCTGTGGAATGGCTTAAGAATTCTACAGTTGGAACAGTGCTTGTGAACTACGCATAAAACTGTGAACGTGAAAGTGTTAGGTTGTATTTATGTTTTAAAATCAATAGAGCACTTTTTTTTTAAATTAGTTATTAGCATTCTTTGAAACAGAATACATTTTTTGTCTCTTTTTGTAAATGTTCTGCTTATTGTCTTGTAATCGTATCGCAAATTAAAATTTTTACATGTCTACTTTGGTTCTATGTCCTGCAGGACTTTCGGTTCTGAACCACATTTTGACTCCGAGAATGAAGGCTTCTCACATCGCCATTGACTCAATGCAGGGACACCTGGATGCCGTTTATGACATCACCGTTGCATACGAAGGCACCATGGATGCGAAGGGTCTAAGACGGACTGCCCCGTCAATGCCTGGTATGTCTTAAGCTTTAGCAAATTTAAAATGGAACACCATTATTTGACTGGTAACATGGCAGAATTAATGACATTGGCTTTATTTGGCTTCAGGGGTTATTCAGGTAGCGTATTATGTGCTGCTATTTTGTTTAAAATGTTGCTTACAAAATCAGTGGAGGAAGTGCTCTGCTTGTTTACAATTTAAACAATTGTATTTTGTACTTTCTTTGATTTAATTGTTTGCCTTGGATTGAATTTGTCTTAAATTCACACATAGTTGATGCATAGGTGGTTCTGTAAAAGGATGAAACGGTTGGTAATCTCGGTTTTGGAGTCTCCTCATTTGTTTAACCAGTGTTTAGATTTCCACAAGAGATATGGAGATATGTCGGCTACTTTGTAAAATCAATTTCATGAACCCATCACTCGTGGGTACTCTGTTTGCTTTTTTTGGTGGAGATCTTTTCTTTGTTCAATCCGTTTTCAGACGTGGTTAGGCGTGGAAGCCCCACTATTCTTCTGCTCAACACATGGACCATGTGTTCAGTGCATTAGCATTTCCTCCCAAAACCATTTGTTAAGACAATTTAGTTATGCACCGTTGAGCTGCTTCGTTTGGTGTGAAACAATGCATGCTGTCTCGCAGCACTCAAAACCACATGTAACTTTTGGTGTGAATGGCCCATATGCCATTGAATAGCTGTCCACTGTGAAAATGCCCACCATTCCACGCTTTCTTGACACAAAACCAAACTAATTGGTCAGCCATGTCAAAGGGAACATAAAATCGTTGGTGGTGTTTCTCTTCACCCCTGAGTAACAGAAAAGCTTTACATTTCCGGTTACCTCTGGGAAAGCGGGTTTCAGTTTATTCAGTTCATTTTTGTACACCTGCAGAAAATGGGGGGGGGGAAGGAGCTTTATTGTTTAAAATCTTTCCTTCACTCAAAATGACATGTAAAACCAGCTCATAATGTGCTTCTAACATAAGTTAATCAAAAGTTATTTATCCTTGCCTTAATTAATTCTAAAAGTAACTAAATTATGGAAATTTCAATTTCCTGCAGTTTCCCGAAAATTATGAATATATGACGTGTTGTTTTCTAATCCATCAATGTTCCCAAAGCGACTGACAAAATGTTCACGCCACCAGTGGTAATGTAAAAAACATCCTGTTGCCGGCAGGAATAAACACCAGTGGTATGTGTGCAGAAATATCCTTAAAAAACATTTTTTTCCGTCTGTTTTCCCATGTTTTAAATCCCAGGAATCCACAGAGTTGGTAAATACAAAACGTATCAATTATTTTGGCATAGTGCCACTCTTATTTGCTGTCCAGCTGGCTCCATCTACTATAGTATGTGCAATTTTTACTTCCTTGGGAAAATCGGGAATGGGATATGCCAGACAATTAATATCCATAAAGCCTGTTTTGTGCCCTGAACAGGTATATCACTCTATGAAAATTGATTAAGTTAGGATTCAGTAAGGCGTAATGTCCTCCAGAGGTTTTAATTGAAATTGTTCAAAATAAGATCACTAATTCAGTGTTAAATTAGTCCCTTTCATACGATAGATTTGCCGTCGTTACTGTTGCAGCTATGTTTAAAATTGTCACCGCTGTAGGCTGGGTGATGGGGGTCCTCAGATCAAACCAAATCTGTCCAGGTCCTCGTTACACTTGTGAGCTTAATCCGGTTATTTTGGGAGTAGCCTTGGCAGGGGTCCATTTAAGCAGGTTCGGAGACGGTCAGAATGTAATTAAATCCAGGCCTTTTCATTGTACTTGAGTTGCTAAGCCTGCCCCACGTTCTCATCCAGACATTTTCATACCTGGTTTTGAGTGACTACAGTGTCTTCAGGATTAAAGTCCTGATGAAAAGCCCTTAAGCACTTCTCAAACTGGGATGATGAGAAGCTGAATCGGCTTACCTTCCTTGTCCTGGGTGTCACTTGTTTAGAGATAAGCAGAAAACCTACTTGGTTATGGAACACTTGTACACAATTACAAGGTGACTCGCATTGGTTTAATTATAACAATATTACCAATATATCAATTTACATTTAAATTTCTAATTTGTCATTACTTTTTATTAGTGTGTGCGTGCGCCTGCCTCTTCACTTCAAGATCCATATCTGATCAGGAGAGACCTTGTATATTTTCCTTTTCTCCTCCCTGCAAGTGCTTTTCAATGTAGTCTCTGAAATACAAAATACACTGGTTCCAAACCAGTCATTCAAATGTTGAACCACTTCGATGCTCTAATCTGCAAAAGGTTAATACAATTAACTTTTACTAATGGGGAAGGTGATGTATTAAGTGGCTACTAAAGTGAATGTTGCTGTAAAATACAACTTAATTATTTCACAATCTGTCCACAGCATCTAAATAAAACCATATTTGGCTTTATATGAAGGAGCTCTGGCCATCCAGCAACTGCATAGTCAAAGTAAACCAATAGAAACGTCAGTGAAAGGTTGGCCCGTCCCCAGTAGCTTTAGGCTCAATTAAACCCTACTTGATGATGATTATTTTGGATAATTTTATTGATATCTTTGTAGCATTAGTCTATAACTGCTCTCAGTAATTGTCATTAGGGCAAGATAGCTCAGTTTCGTATTGTACTTTAACCCCTAAAATGAAAGCGCTTTTGTACGTCGCTCTGGATAAGAGCGTTCTAAAATTCTGAATGCCTTAAATGTAAATGTAAAATGTAATATGAAGCATAGTTAATGTCCTGGGGAGAAAACGGGGTGGGGGAGTTACAGGGGTTGGCTATTTGTTCAATGTCAAATAAATTGGTCTCCATAAGAATGTGCGTCTTCAAAACACCAGAAATTTCTGATGGTTTGTTTACTCTTGTTAATTAGCATTTTCTTGTTATCTACGCTGCCTGATTACAACAAGTCGGACAATTTGGCTTCTCACGCCCAATCATCTTTTGAACATTGAGTATTTTGTTTTCTGGAATCCATGGGAATTGTTTCAAAAATTACTGACCAACACCTTATTTTTCTCTTGCAGTTTTAATCATACTTCCTCATTCACACATGGTCTCCCCGTGTTTAATTCCCTTGTTTCTTTTCTCGCTCTGTTGAACTGAAGAACCTGTAGTTGGTTTTAGCTGATGCAGAGCACATGGTACCTCTTGGAAAACTGTTTCGAATGCAAAATCAGTTTAAGTTTGACACGATTGCCTGTGTTTTAGAAGTAATCTGTCATAGATCTACTGATATGTATACTGCTGATGCTGCAAAAAAAAGCTTATTTTTGTATTGGACTAAGACTCCTGGTAAGACATGTTTGAATTAATTTGGTAATTAACTAAAAGGCACTAAATTTAATTTTCATGAGCTAAATGCTTTATGTGGTTAAACGCAGGTTTAATGAAATGTTATTTTGTGTAACATCAGTGCTCATTTACACACAGGTCAATCATGTCAACACTGCCCATAATCTCCTGCTTTAAGGTTTTTCTTAAGTTCAGATGAGTCCCATATTAGCATTCTGGATCAGTGACATGGGTCACACTGTCAAACAATGGTATAATTTATGGTTGCCAATTGGTTACAGGAAGGTCTGACTTTTCTGGCCTAAATTACCTTCTCTCTGGGGAGGTTCAAGTGACATGAGTCAGACATTAGTGGGGACTTGCCCATTTCTCATGAGGCCTCGGTGATAAGCTCCAGCTGTTCCTGCACGATAATGTATAACAGAACAAATTGTCCTCGACCACAAGAATGTAGGAATGATTGTTAATAATTGCTTTACTATTATGGATCCTGGAGATTGGATTAGTCACAAAGTGCCTAACAAGTTAGCAGCCTCTTTAACAGCGATGGGTGAGAACCCTTGACTGGGCTGAAAAGGAGAAGTGCAGTATAAATTTAAATGGTCCCCTTCTCCTTAAGGTATTTGTTGCCACAAATGATGCTGAAGGACTTCATGTTTTTTTTTTTTTTCAAAAATGAATTGGCAAAGCCTTTGTTTTGTTAGTGTGAGACATGTTCTGTTAGTTAATGTTACCCTTTTTGGAGCATGGATGTCTGAGTAAGTAAAAAGTGTAGCTTTAGCGCTGTACATTCCCTTTGGCTATTTATACTTTCCTGTTTAACAGAATTCCTGTGTAAGGAGTGTCCCCGGGTCCATGTCCACTTTGAACGTGTGGATATAAAGGAGATTCCTGCAGAACCTGTGTTCTTCCGTAGGTGGCTGCACGAGAGATTTGAGGTCAAGGACAAGTGAGTGTCGTGAACCTTTTTGTCATTGAAATGGACATCTAACAAGAAATGTTACCTAATACTGCATGTTGTCTAGATGAAAAGCATTCAGATATACAAGACGTATTTGGTTGTCAACAAAGCTGACGGTTGGTTACCTGGGTCCATATTTTTTGCCCTACGGTCGTCTTGAGGGGGGATCTTGTTGCCAGTCTGTGGTTGTGCCGCACGGTAAAAGTGTCTGCTTTTTTTCCAGGCTGCTGAGTACTTTCTACGATTCTGAAGATCAGGAGAAAAGGTGCCAGTTCCCCGGGGAAGGTCGAAAGTCACCTCTTAGCCTCAGGAAAACGTTGCCCTCCCTGCTGTTTTTGGGTGGCCTCACATTGCCAATGCTGTTAACGGAGTCAGGCAGAAAACTGTACATAAACACCTGGGTTTATGGGACTTTGGTAGGCTGGCTGTGGGTGTATATTAGTCCTTAAGGATGAAGAGGAAATAAAAGCTGCCATCTGCTATCAGTTTTCAAACAGCAAGCCCTCTCTCTCCAAACCTTTTACTAGCTGTACAGGAATGGGAGTTTGAAAGAAATAAGAGTTTTTCCTCTTCAGTCATGGGCTTCACAGACCTTGTACAGATAGGTGGCTTCTAAGGACATTAACCCTCTTAATCATTGTAGGTGGGGGAGGGTGCTTGTTTTAAAAGAAAATGTATAAATATAATTCAGTGTTTCAAACTTCCAGCCAGTCAATATGTTGAGTTTTAAATCCGTCGACTGGGCTGAGTAAAATGATACTTCAGAAAGAAGCCATGCACGAACAAAATGGTATTGGAGATAAAAGTAACTGCGTGTCCCTCCAACTTGCAGTGGTTAAGCTGGGTTAAGTTTGAAAGCCTGTTTAATTAGTTAAGGAAGAATTATACTCTGACACAAAACATCATTTGTTTTGCATGTAATATTTTCTGCTTTCCTTTCAACATGATGTAATAGTCTGTTAACTTTAACTTGCAAAGACAGATTGTAATTGCCCCCCCCCCCTTCAATTGTCTTGTTTTATATACTTATCAAAATCCCCAAAATTTGCCATGATTCCATTAATCAAATACCTCCTTGGGGGGAAAATACGCCTTGGGTTTTGGTTTAATTGGTGGCAGATGTGTTGTGTCTCAGATTTCTTTTGCTGGCTAAACTTGGTGCACTTGCAATGGAGGGGAAACCTTGGTTGATTGGTTGAACCTTTCTCTCCTCCTTTCTAAAGAGACATCAGTAGTTAGCAATATGTATTTGTAGTAGCCTAGCCACCAGGAAATACTGTGTCCTTTATTGATGATCACGTTAGAAAGAATGTCAAGCTTTATCCACAGGTGAAGGAAAAATGTTAATTTGTCATTAACATTTTTATCATACATAAAGTATTGTACTCAAGCGTTTTTATGTAAGCGGCCTTCATCATGCCATGTTGCATACTAAACACATGGGGAATAGCTTTGTATTTAAAAAGACAAGTCGGGTACATGAGTGCTTGTTTCTTATGTTAAACATCAACATACTATTACAATTTGTGTTCAATTAATCCGTTCAAAATAGCTTTGTTTCCTCACTAATAATTTAACATGCTATGCTTATGTTACCTTTACTTGCATATTATTTTGTTTAGAATACAATCGGCTAGGAGGATTGCTTCTTCAAATTTGGGAATGTTGGGTAATTGACTTTGTGAATTTAGTATTTCCAATGATCGATCAAAATCAGATTGTAGGCTATCGGCAGATACTGATAGATGCCATGTTAAAGTGCCATTTGCTCCCAGCAGTTTGTGCCTTCTACTTGAGTAAGGGGTTCCTCAAACCTCGAACCAAGGACAATCAAAGCAAAGACTGTAGCATGGATGTAAAAATGTCAAGCCCCTAAAAATGTTGCTTGGACTCCATCTAGTGGTCACCAGTGGATTTGTTCACAGCACACTCCTCAAAATATTTATTTTAAACTCTTAAGTTGATCGAATGGAACACACTTGCTAAACCTGCGATATCTGAACTTGTATTATATAATGGTCTACATATGGCTCTAGATTTTAAGATGTAAAGATGGATGAAGTAATAAGTTTTGTTTTGTTTTTCCCCAAGATTTTTGCAAGAAAAAAGAAAGACAAGAAAACTTATTATATCTTATTATATGATCTTATTCAGTATTTCAATTGAACGCTCACGAAATATAGATATGAAGCAAAATTTAGGGTGGTTTATGGTCGACTTTTTCCATACAGATAAAAATTATTTTTTAAAATATTTCTTAATTTAAAATAATTTCCTCCCAAGTCATATTTTGTTTAACACATCCCAAATGAGATGTATAAACTTAGCATTTTAGAAACACTTAGAAACATTTTCACGCCAATGTATGCAGAATTATCGCTAGATGGGGCACATTAAATGAGGAAGATATTGTCTATTTTCTGAACAATGTCTGTTTTCTGTGTTCTGTTAACCGAGAGAATATTCACCCTGTCGGATGAATTAGTGAGGCTGATATAGGGGTCGTCTGGATATTGTTGATGATAAAGCCATTGTAAGTTATTGAACCACGTTTTCTATTTTTCAGCCTACAGGGTAAATTGCGCGTTCATTTCTGAGAGAGATTTAAAAATGGCCTTGTGCTTGTTGTATGCCAATGCGAATATGCATTACATTGTAATGGAATTCTTTTTTTTCGTTTGTTTCCGTTTACATTGGCATTCATGAATTTGCTTTTCAATAATCCCATCAATTTCATAATTTTTTTTAGATCGCAATAACTAAATCTGGCTTGTCCAAATTCAGTTTGTGGGCCACATGATCTGCTGGTACTATGGATAGGATCTTATTCACACTTGGACCTGGATTAAATTATGTATAATCTGAATATTTAGGCATTAGGTGGTTTGAACCAGGAGACCCTGAGATTTGTACGGACTGGGCACCCTGAATTAAGTTCCAGGTTTTGATCAGACCGTAGTTGGTATTTTCCTTTTTTTATGTTTGCTTCAATTTGATTAGTTTTTGAAACTGTTCAAATAATGTTAAACATTTTCCTAATGTCCAGATATGCATGCATTTCCCAATTAAAATGTAGACATAATTTTTGCAAGTACCAGAATTCTACCTCTGCTTACATTTTTTTGTTCACACATTGTTTACGAACAGACGGTGATATAAACAGGAGATTTTATTGTACGTCATGCTTTTGGGGTGGAATATTTTATTCATGTTTGGTTTCACATTTGCATGTCAATTGAAAAGTTTATGTGGGCAGGGGTTTACTTCAGGTCATGTATCTATGTATACTGATTAATTTGCAAGCTATACAGTGTTCCCTCCCCCTTCACTCCAGATTATAATAAAATTCAATGTACTTTGGCGAATGTGAGATTTTTTTTTTTGGTTTACTTTTCAGTTATTTGTCTACAAAGCTGTACTGTTGCTTTTATTTAATTTTTAGCAGTTATTAAGTTAGGATTAAGCCTATTTCTCTCTCTGATTTGATTTTCGTTTTGGAAACTGTTATTGCCCAGATGTATTAACAGGAGAATTGCAATGTATGTTCTTGATTTTTGCACTAAAAGGTATGTTCAAGGAAGTCTTTATTTAACATTAATTTCTTGATTTATATATTTAAGCTCATTCTTTCCTTAGTTTCCTTTGAACAAATGGCTTACAAAATGCACTGCACAAAATGTAAGTTAAAATAAAATAGAAAATGTTTTCTTAAAGCATGTAGTTCCCAATCGATTTTTCCTTCCATCAATGTGGCAGCTTGGCTACGGTCTAAAGTTTATGCATGCAATTCCACTGACAGAATTAGATGTATATTCTCTTAGTGTATAGTCATTTGTAAAACATGTAACCATATTCTTGTAGCCTTGAGTTTTGAAACGTTAACCCCCATGCTCTTATCCACCTTATAACTGAATTGTGACAATATTTCTGTTTTTAAAAGAATGTATTCCTTCATTTTTTTTTCTGTGTAATTTCAGTCTTAACTCTTTACTAGAGCATCCTCAAATTAAAAAAACAAAACAAACAAAAAAAAAACCCTGATATCTTATCCGTATTCCAAATTTGGAAGTTTTAATACCGGTGGTCTCAGAGGCCAATTTTTCACCAGCTCCCTTCACAGTAAATCAGTTGGTGTTCCAAAACCGAGACTCATTCTTTTCAAATGTCTGTCATAACTTCATTATACCTCCTATTTCCGGGTTGCATTTTAATCAACATAGCATTACATCAGCTAATGGAACTTTCTGCTCGGTCATTCTTGTTTATTCTCCTCCCCCCGGCTGTGGCATTTCCATGTTTTCACCTGACACTGACTTCCTGTTTATTAGTTTTGTTCCGACAAACAAGTATGACCTCAAATATCCGTTCTTGTTATTGAAAAGTTCCTTTAAATGGCTGATTTGTACTTTGGAGTTATTTTTTTGAAAATATACTTCATTACACAGTCTATTGCTGAGATTATTCAGAAACTGGTGCTGCTTTGTGTGCCTATTCTCCTAATATATGTTAATGCAGTGTTGTAAATGAGCCATTTTCAGATTGCTCTAAATCCATTCATTCCTTCTCCATAAT
>JAOYSI010004895.1:0-13936 GCA_025775065.1 Hiodon alosoides
AGGGCAGCGGCTGTGGGGGGGCCACATCACGTCCACCATTTACCACTCCGCTGAAGGAGCAGGGCCCAGGAGAGCACTCCCAGTCCACCGCCCCGTCGCATCGTGTCCGCTGGCCGCCAGCCCTTAACCTGATATGTCAAACTCTCGTCACGCCAGGAGGACCCTCTCGTCCGGTTTTGTCCCTGATGCCGAATTTCTCTGTAAACCCAGCTGCATCTCAGCTGCGTGTCGCTGACAGGGGTAGCGAAGGATACCGCTAAAGAGAAAATCGCCGGACTCAGCAGCAAAACGCCGCCATATGAGATATGTGTATCACATGACTAGTAAACTGACTTCAGTCTTTTTTTAGCATTATAACCTTACTGCCACTACAGGATCTCCTCTGCATTAGCAAAAAAATGTCCTCATTTCACTTCACATTACATCGAAGTTCTTTTTATGCAATGCAGATTTGATTACGACAAATGGGGAAAAGCCAAAGCCGTCTAAAAGACTGAGCAGAGAAGCCTGCCCCAGCTTTCGGCACGGGGAGGTCTCCCTAAAACACAGCTGAAATCTCTCTGAATTTAACTTAGAGTCTCTAGACGCTACAAGAGAAAATCGGAGAATGTCAGCCGAATCAATAGCACCTTTTTACTTCCAATCCCGACAGGACCATTAAAACAGCAGCACATTTCCACCCATCTTCCACCCCAAAGGCAATGCTCATAATACATCTCTCATAGTGGAGATGGATAGGCAGTTGCTGGGAATGGGGTTCTGCAGCTTGCTGTGTCTACCAAGCGTTTGGATAAAGGAAGACACAGTCCCCATCCTTATTCTAGATTTTTTCTTATTCAACAGCATAGGATCATTCATTCCTCTGTTTGAGATCTGTGAGGTTAGGACACACAAAAACACACACACAAAGACGCAGAGACAAGCACAAACACAAGCACGCACACACACACACACACACACACACACACACACACACACACTCTGCGAGGCTTTCTGAGTCAGCAGAATCCTTGTGTGTTTGATTTATTAGTGGCTCAAGAGAAGACCTTGTTCAAGGTAGAGCCTGGAGTTTCTTAACTTACTTTGAAAATCTCTGGACTGCAGATTGTGGGCCTGGACCTGGACCTGCATGACTAGACTCATGAAATACTGTCTACGTTCTTTCTTGTTTCTAAAGAGCTGGTTTTACCTTTCAAGGAGTTAACATAAAATGAAAAAACACTTTTATTTCACAGATTTATGTCATTCCTGTTTGTGTTTATTTCTTTGCAAATCAACTCAATATTTGGTCCAGGTAACAGTTATAGTGCTCCATCTGAATATTACTGTTTTATAAACTGCAAATCATTGTCCACTCTTGGGAACTACAGGAGACTAATCTTTCCAGCAAGGAACCAGTAAAAAAGAGTCTATTGTCAGTCAAGATATGGATGGGCCCAATGAGTAATCCGGACAATGAGATTACAGTATCTGCTCCGAAAAAACCGGGCCAGGATTTAAAGTAGCAAAAAAACGTCAACCTGCCATCAGAAAGCTGTGAGGATTGCAAGGAATTTACGCAGGAATTTACCATGCAGGTGCGTCGAGGGACAGCATTGTCGGGCATGAGGTCAGACACAACATACTAAGAATGGCCAAAAACATTTACGCTGTTTTTTGTGTGCCTGTTGTTTTCCTCACGTGTCTCTGGTCCTCCGTCAGTAGCCAGACGCAGGCAGTCCGCGAGAGGGTTCCAGGGGTTGAGGGATCCATCTCCCTATTGACGGTTGGATTGGTAGTTTTGGTCTAATCTCAGAATTGCTTATCTACACCTCATACTCAGGGCAGGCCACAGACAGTGTCGGCTGTCGGTACGGCACAGGGCAGGCCACAGACAGTGCCAGCCCCCGGTATGGCACAGGGCAGGCCACCGGGAGTGCTGGGGGAAAAAAAACATTTGGGGTTAGTAAAAGAACATCAGTAGGGATTAAAACCTGCTCTTGTTGCTGCACTCACTGTATTATTATAAACATTTGTGTGTTACTTTACCCTCTGTGTGAACTGCGGTGATGTCGGCGAGTGGTTCGAGCAACCCGTGACACCTACTCCTGCACTTTAAACATGTTTCCGAAGCTCTGTGTTTTATTAAAATCCGTCGTCCTGAAGCATTAGTTTGCTCAGAGTTAAAAGGTGGGTTTCTCTCAGAAGTGTTGTTCTTTTTCTTTCAGCGGTAAAATATGCTGTGTATCTCTACCATCCTTTTATGCTTACAGGTTTTCCTTATGTAGACAAGAATGTTACTCAAGTCCCATCAGACATGTCTAGATTAAAGTGAGGGCTAAAAAGTGTTGTCTGACTCCCAGAGAGCATCTCCTTCAACACAATGAAAAAAGCCCAGCTCAAGGTCCCTGTCTGTCAGATATATAGTGCGGGATCCTTGTCAATATTATTGAGATGTGGTGCATTAAACTAAAAAGCCCCCAGGTTTCTTTTAACCTGTTAATGTGTATCGATTTGTACTCTTTGAGTAAAACCGTAAGTGGAACCTGCTCCTGGGCTCCTCTAACAAACTTGCTGGCCAGGCTTGGAAATCACTGGAGAGGTTGTGTGTTTTTTTTTTTTTTTTTTGTCTAAAGGCTAAGCTGAAAGCGTGAGTGTTGAGGAAGGTGGGTGGGGGAGGGGGCGGTTGATTTTCTGCATTAAACTCCTCACAGTGCTGCTTTGAGAGGCTTTTCATTGTGGCAACTGAAAAGGTTCAGATGGTGATTTGTGGCATTTAGCCCTTCACAAGCACAGGCTGTACCTGAGGATGAGGCATTAGCAATCTTATTTCCAGGCCCCCCGCAGCAGTTTTTGCTTTCTCTGCTTCTGTTCTGAAAAATGATGAGCAAATCTCGCAAACTGCCCGGGCCTTGCTGAAGGCCTTCAGCTCTGGAGCTCCTCTGGGATCCCAGGGCCTTCCCACTCTGTCCCGTTCACAGCCCTCGGAGAAAAACATGACCCCCGCCCAACGCTCCCCTCGCCAGCCCAAGTAACCTCTACCCCGTTCCCACTTCTCCACCTCATTCCCGGTCAACGGATAAAGGTCCTCTATGTGTGAGAGAGCATGCCGTTCCTTTCTGTTTCCGAGTGTGCCTCAAATACCAAACATACTTAAGCCATATCTGGAATTCTTGCCTGGCTTCCTGTTTGACGGGTCTGGGGAGCTCGGAGAACGGGATTCCCCTGGGGTCCTTCCGGCAGACAGAGGAAAAGCCCTCCAAAGGATGGGAATGTTTGGCGGCCCACATCTTAAGGCTGATCATTCTCAGCAGAAGAACCCTGTGCACAGCTTTCACAAATCTCCCGTAACTGACGGGTTTTAATGACGAGCGTCTTCATTTTAAACGGAAACAGTTCTCGGAGAAGCTGTAGATCTCTGTGTAACCACTGAAGTGTATGCTTTGGGGGCTTTCTTGAACTACCAACACATACGCCTCAGGGGGTTTATCCATGTGATCAGTTATGGGAGAATGCATCTGTTCTCTGGCATGGTAAAGGCGCTGTGAAGTGCAGGTTTTATCCACGAACCAACGCAATTGTCTTTGAGATCAGCTGAAGAACAACCACATTCTCCGCTAATCTGTCAATCAATCAAACTCAAACTTGTCACAAAGAGCTGGACAATGAAACAGTGAAAGTGACGTAATAGCAGACTCATAAAGCAAACAGTGGAGAGACTGTTGGTACGAATAGGCAACGCGAAGGGGAGAACAATGTTTTCTGATCAGTCCGAGCTCAAGCTCTCCTGCTAGCTAATGGGGGGGGAAAAGTTTCTTTGTGAAGACTTCACCTCCAGAACTCTGGGCAGTTTCCACTCCCATGGAGCCTGAGAGTGGGCAGATTTCTATTAATTTCCTCCCTGTTGCAATCGTCGCATCCCTTTTCTGACAAAGTTCCGGCAATAGCCATACATGCCAGCCCCGGTCCGACAAAAACAGACGCGCATGCACGCAGTGGCTCCGCCGCACTGGCCGAGCTCATTTTCAAGTGTCACGGCCTCCCGTCGCCGCGGCAACCACCTCGTCAGCATGTCTCATTAGAAACCGCTTGGCCCCGGAGCAGACAGCGCTAATCGAACGGGGCCTCCATGAATGGTGTGACTTCCAAGCTGCACACCGAGGTGTTAACACAGGCCCCTCCAGTCACGCATGTGCCGGCACACACCGAGCCAGCCCTCGCCTCGCCTCGCCGGCGCTCACAATGAGGCGCCAATCACGGCCCTGTTACCGGGGGCCGCAAACGGGAGGCCGGGCGCCAGAGAGCGCACCTCGCGTTCGCGCAGAAATCTAAATCGGCTTTGCTGCAGAGAACAAAATGATAGTGTAGAAACTTTAACTGTCTGAAGTTAGACAAAGACCCGTGGCAAAGACCTGTGACCTGAACGTTTCAGTTTTTGTTCATCATTCATTTTAGACCTGAGCATGACATTTTTTGTCAAAAGTAACGCGGTGCTGTCATTGAAAGAATCTGTTATTCCCTTACCTCGTTCCCCGACTCCCGTCTCCATGGAAATGTTGTGTTTGTGTGTTTAGAATGAACTGTGAAAACCATTTGAATATTCATGAAAATGAAAGACTCTGGGCAAAATGTGCACCAATGTGAAATCCCTCGGCCCCCCACCGAGTGATAAGCCAATCAGATCACTTCCTTCCTGCTCACAGGTTTCAGTTTGGGTCGTGTCTGGAAATGTGACTCATTGCAAAAGCTGTCCTCTCCAAGCCATCAGACAGACAGAGTTCATCTTATCTTTTTTTCCTGAACACTTCTGAGACTCGCTTCCTCTCCGTCTTTTATCACTGATGCGCGGCCGAGGGTTTCTGACTGTTTCACAGTTAACGGCCAGCGTTTTTCGCAGTTCAGTGGTACCCAAAGCGCTAGCAGTATGTTAGCCTCGCTGGCCTCCCTCGGCACCTCATAGGGTGATGGTGGTGGAAATCACAGACAACACTCTGTCCCTTTTCAGACTCCGACTGACAGCGGTCGTGACCGCGGACGCACTGTGGTCACTCTGACTTGTTCATCCATCTGTCATTTCGACCACTCCAAAGCGGAAAACATTCTGTCATCGTCAGACAAGCAGCTCAGGAGTCGATAATTCTGCCATCCTGCTTTTTATCTCTCGAAGAGAACATGACACAAGATCGACAAGGCTGAACATATGCTTGCAAAAAGCCTGTTTGTGCAATTATTGTGACCAGAATGTTGCAAACCCCATAGGTGTTTTATATTTCATAACCGATTAATTTACTGAAGTTCATTAATGCCAATTACATGATCTTGTCAGCCTGCTCTACAACATGATCGAAACAAATACATTAGGTAAATCTGGCGTGATTTAAAAATGTTAAAGGACTGCAGACACGGGTGAAAGCATGATCTCATGATCTCAGAAACTTCCAGCACTCAAAGTCAAGACAGGACATTGGTAACACTTCTGAATTCATTTGTATATCATTTGTATAGTAACTGTGAGTGCCGCTTTCTCTCAACAGTAATTATTCATTATTCATAAAACATGCTGCGGATTTAGAAAGATATGCATGCATGTCATACAGTACTGTACCATATAACTACAATTTACATATAGTGTATATACTAACTAAGTTTCTATTGGCTGACACGTTTACAAATATCCACAATGAGTTGATAAGTAAATGGACACAAGTGTCATAATCCTTATAGGTACTAGAAACCATCTCATCAGCTCAGAACCGGGCACACCGGGTCCAAATTCCTGTTCATATTCTCATCGTAACTTGCACTTCTGAAGAGAAGCTGAGTGTTTTTTCAAATAACGAATTATAATTTTAATAATTCACAACTGGGCTTTTTTGGCAACCATAATCTGAATGATGTATTTTACGATGTATTTTAACTATGGATTTTAAATTATGAAATCAGCTCATAGCCATACATTTTTGCATTGTAAAATGTTTGATTTCAAGAAACGTGTAAAACTAGAGGCTTGTGTTCTATTCAAACAAAGAGTTGATGGAATAGTAATAGCAGATTTTGAATATTGGAATTAGGAGATTGTAAAAAAAGGCACATTGAAAGGGGGAAGAGGGGGGAGATATCCGCACGTTGAAAAGATCAGAGGGTGATCCTCTGAACCACTTTATGGGGCAAAATAATTGAATGCCACTGTCAGTGAGACAGGCGAGTGTGATATTGTATCTTGTTGAGCTCTCAGAGTGGACTGGCAGAGTCGTGACCCCCGAACCCTCCGTCAGATCCACGCTCCCCTCTCTGCCGTCGACTCCCACACCTCCGGCTAACAGCCTGGCCCGGCCAACGGAAGGCAGTCAGCAGGGTGGCGCAGGGCCTTAATGGGAGGGCCAGGAGCCTGAAACATTTAAATTTGAAGGGGGTTGCCCCCCCTGTGAAGGATTTAAATGTTAAGTACATCTCCGGTCCAGGGACTACGTGAAAATGCAATCAGAAAGCTGTTATCTCCAGTCTGAATGAGCCCCTCCGTCCGCTCTGCGCCACATCCGCGCACGCCGGCTTCATTTTCCCTGCCAGCAGGTGTCTTCGCTGGGAATAATAGGCTTTGCATGTGTAATTAACACGTGGCGCGTTCCGCCAGCCCTCTCCTCGGGTGCCGGCAGCGCCGTCGCCGGAGATGCGAGCGGAACGCGGAGGCAGCTCCGTCCGAGCCTGTGCCGGCGCCGGCACCGGCGATGGCAGGGCCCGCCAATTGTGTGTTTTTATAATGGCCTCTGAGCCGGACCCGCTGTTGTCGGAGCAGGTGCAGACAAAGGAAACACATCGGAGAAGCAGAAAAAAGGGTGGCGGGAGGTGAAGAGGATGGGGGAGGGAGTGAGGGAGATGGAGAAGGGAAGGGTTTATGGTGTACGCTGTAATGCAACATAATTGCATGTTATTTTTTTTTTTTTTACCACTCACAGTCCACCATATGAAAGATCCTATAGGCTCAACGTCGCCCGCTGTGTGGGCTACCAAATGCCTGAAAAACCCTCTGACATGGAGTCCCTAATTACTGCAGATACACTCATTAACAATTAGAGTAAAGACGAAAAGGCAGCGGATTGATTGAGGCTGACATGGTCTTTAATTAGAGTGATAGTCACACATTGTGATTTTATGAATGAACGATTTTGCCAGGTTTCTGTTTATTTTAGTCATTTAATATTTTTTACATGACTTCATTATATCTAGGGAGCTACCAGCATTGGCTACAACATGTTTCTGGTCATTTTTGTCTAAACAGCAGATTTTGTCTCCAGGCACCTGACTGGCCTAGTGTTAATTAGCGATGTCCAAGGCAAAGGGGAAGGAGCAGGAATCCAATTATTTCTTATTTTGGCCCCTAACCCTTTTAACTTCTACATTGCTACTTGGGGTGTGTAACTACAGTGCAGTGTAACTGAGAGATTGCCGGGGTGATTTGTAAAGGACCTAGAAGGTATACAAGGCTGTGTTCTAATTTGACTCCAATTTCGCCTTTCGATATGCAAGAACCCGGCTCGGCTTAACCTAAGCTTTGGGTATTTCATCGACTTTGCGCGGCTGCGTCTTCTCTGTGGACGAATCCGACTTGTGCACTTGTCCAATTGGTCGTTCATTTTCCCCCCTCTGTGCTGGCTGTCCGTCCATTGCTGGGAGGTCCTGTTGGCTCCAGGATGCTGGGAGGGGGGCGTTGTGGAGTCTCAGGTTATGGGACAGTGCTGCGTGGCCTCGCGTCTTCGCTCACACCAGTAACTTGGGCCACAGAACCATTTTAACCGGATGCTGGTAGAAACAGCAAGCTTTTTTAAAATCCCCTTTCAGTGTTTTTTTTTTTTTTTATTCAGTAAAGGAGAGGTGGGGTTTAATGTCTGCTCCCCATGATCTCACCGTTGACGTAAAAGCGTTTATGTCACGGCCTGCGGCGTGTGTCAGTGCGAGGCGATGAGGCTCATGTTTAAACTAAGGACGTCTGTAAGAGTTATTGGGCAGTGGGTATGGATCGATAGCTGATCAGGGTTCTGCCCTGCGGCATTAAGGAAATCAGTTACTTCTATTGGTGCGGGCTTGTGGTCTTGTGGTTCGGTCCCCAGACTCTCAGGTCTGGAACATGACCAGCAGATGTGGCGGGCCGTCTCTCCAAAATAGCCAACTCCTATTCTTTCTGTTCAGCGTTGTTTGTCAAATTGCTCCTGTTTAGCCTATGTCTGTGGTTAAAGGGGGGTAACTGGGGGTAACTAGGATAACGTATGTTCTGGGGATTAGCAGTGTGACATCGTATTGTAATGCTAAACATTTAAGTGATGAGAGTGAAGGGATACTGCCTCCTGTGTGTGTAAGAAGCTTACTGTGCTGCTAATTACCTTTGCATGAGTGTGAAAGGGCACTTTGGGTCAGGAGAGGAACCCACATGTGAGTGGAGAGAAGGGGGGCATCATTTTTGCATTAATTTACCATCACAACTTAGTAAATAATTTTACTTACCATGTTCATTTTCCCTGAGTGGATTTTCTAAATCTTGGGCTACGGCGGTCTTGGGCTAGGGCGGTCTTGGGCCAGCCCAAAGTTTGCGTAATTCATTCAGCCCCTTGTTTTGCATGTTTAGCAGAAGAACTGCACGTTCCCCAATATCCTGGGCTGCCACTAAAGTAAAATCAGTCCAGTGACACAAATCAGAGGGGGGAGCATGTCTGTCCGTAACACAGCAGGAGAAAGAAGTTCTTTTGGTCTGTTTTTTAAAGCATTTAACCAACTGCCACTTAATGCCACTTCACCTCAATATGACTCTTTTATTACTCATTTTTGCTCGCATACATTACTATTTGACGTAGTGTGTGTTTGTGTGTGTGTGTGTGTGTGTGTGTGTGTGTGTGTGTGTTTTATGATGCAACATTTTTCATTCATTCATTGTAAGTGCTTGACCAGTTCAGGTTTGCTGTGCACCAGAGCTTGACTTGGCAGACAAGTGGGAATGGGGCAGGGTATAAGCAGGATGGGATTACAGTTACGGGGCAGAACATTTTAAAGTTACGTCATGCCCATTTCTACAGATAAATAAATAGCCCCAATATTAGGAATACGCGGCATATTCACCCTCCGTCCATATTGTCAAACTGCTGGTCCAATTTAGGGTCGTAGGGAGCTGGAGGGAGGGAACACCTAGGACAGGACCCCGGGCCGTCCAGGACCAGGGACAGACAGACTTCACCCACGCAACGGCAAACTCAAACAAACAACAAAACACCTGGAGGTAATGTAATGTAATGCAAAAACAGGCTTAGCCGGATGGAATCACCCTGATCCAACACACACGATAGCGGAAATAGTAGAAAAAAAGGATTTAGGTCACTCGTTGAGAAATAAGGATGCACATTTTTCTTTTTCTTTTTTGAAAGACTTGATTCACTAATTCACAATCTTCCAGAGGATCCGGTTTTATTTTGCAGGAATCGTTGTACCCAAGTGCCCCTTGCAAACATCCGAAGCATGTGAAAAAACACAGATAAGTCGTTACTAACAGCAGAGGAGATGAACGGAATCAGTTTGTTTTTTGAAAACATTTGTGATAAGAAATACATACAAATGCCGGTACAAGAACGTGAATGCATTTTACAGGCATGGCAAAATGGCGGGAACATTCACTCAGAAATTCAGAGAGAGAACCTTTTGAATACGTTCGGATTGTAGATACTATTTCTGGGGTTTGGACACACAGAGAAGAATCTCTTTTCCGGTTTAATAAAATGTCAAATGAAATACATAATAATATCATAGATCTTCGATGGCTAAAAAATTAAATAGAGTGTTTAGATACCGTAGTTATACTTCTGTAGACCCATTGCATGACAAGCACTAGTATTTACACATGTCCTCTACACATCCAATACGCATTATTAGAGAAATCCCATGGGGTCTAAGGACAAGAATATGAATAGTATGCTCTGAAGAAAGGGACAAAAAAATAAAAAAAATTATTATAGAGTTAAGAGAGGGGATAAACTAAAAAGAGATGATTTAATAGATCAGGTTGCCCTATAGGGCTGCAGGTTATGCTGAACAGTGTTACATGATGTAAGAATAAATCATAGATTTGAATGTAAGCAATAACAATATGCTTGTCGTGCGGTCAAACACCTGTAACCCGAGCTCCCTTGAGAAAGATATACAGGCGTACATACGTACATATCCACACATTGGTCGAAGATTGCAGGATCCGGATGTGTAAGATGGTAGAGACTTACCCCGAAAGAAAGGTGGTTCTACCAAGTGAATACTTAAGTAACCAACAAATTTCTTAACTTTTGTGACACAATAAAAAATATATATTTTGTACTTTCAAAGTGTTAGTTATGTTGTGCAAGACAAATGGTCAATAGCCCTATAAAATCCAACAGAATTCCGAGTTGTAACGCTACAAAACGGGGGGTGAATACTTACGCAAGGCACTGTATATGTTGGCCACCCAAGCTCACAGAATGGATTCTCAGAGTGCTGAAGCACGCGGGGCGTAAACATCGCCTGTGCTCTGCTGCAAACCCTCACTACCCAGTTCCAAACGGCTTCTGGAAGCAACGCCAGTACAGGAGCCGTTCGTCAGGAGCTTAATGAGGTGCGTTGCCATGGCCGAGCCGCGGCTCGCGAGCGTCAGCCGGAATTCTGCGGTGATTTCCGTCACTGGAGCGGCTGGAGACGCATTCCCCGTGTGCCTTTGGAATGAATTGTAGCGCTGACTGCCTGCCAGGCCTAATCGCCCAACTCTGGTGCCTGACCACACTGATGGCCTTGTGGCAGTACGGATGCAGGTCACCACACCACCTCTACATTGAGGCCTGTCAGTTCGGAATGAGATGTTCGTGGAGCAGGTGTCCGCATACAGCGAGAGAGAGAGAGAGAGAGAGAGATGGATACTCTACTGATATATTTAATAGCCCACTCTGGCTCTTTCCTGTTTAATGAATGTATCTAGTTTCTTGTGTTCTTCAGAATTGAAGGAGTGGATCTCCTTTTCGCCTCCAGAGTGCTGTTTTTAGTGCTAAGAGCAGGAAAATGATGTGAATGATTGGATGACTCCTAATGCACCAAGTCACACACATTCTTCAATAGGCTTTTATCTCCTCCAAAGGCAGGCAATTACTCCCTCCCTGAAAGTTTGCGCTCACTCTTAAAGAGTCAGTGCTCAAATGTGTCGAAACAGGGTCTGTAAGGGGAGATGGGGATTGCTTTCTACCATCTGACAAACAATGACGGAAACCAAGGCTGGATTCTTAAGTGACTGTCACATCATCTCTCTTCACAACTTAAAGAGCACGACAGGGGGCAATACGTACTCCTTTACAGCATATTGCGTCACGAAAAAATAGATATTGCTAAAAATATATATTTCATGTTAATTAATAAATGAATTCCGTTCGCCTACCTACGCCTTCATTTATTTGTTTAAATAAATGTGTTTGTTTTCGAAAAAAAACCACTTGCTCTGGTGAAGGTTGTGGTGATACTGCACTCACGCAAATTTTCTCCTCTAACTTTATCTCTTGCAGATGAATTTATTTTAGCTTCTGTTCCATTCGGATTTGATCTGACAGAAATCTTCCTGAGAGATGAGATAATCCGCTGTTCGGAGGTTAAAGGCTACAGTTGTGATTCATGGCCAGGAGTCCGGTAGCTGTTTGCTGATGTCCTTCTTCCCCGGTTCTCCTCTCCTCCCCTATCATCACCTCGTTTGTCACTGCACAGTGCATCCCGTCGTAGTTGTTCATAAACCCACTTCAAAGACCGGCGCGGAGATCAAGTTCCACCGATGCCCTCGCTGTCGTCCGTGGAATAATGGACTGAAATGGAAGTCTTAATCAGAATCACATTGACTCATTGATCTCCGGGGGGTTTGTCCCCCGGCCTATCAGACAGGCAATGCATTGCGGTTGTAAACCTGACCACGCTAAAGTATCTTCCAGGAAAGGGGCGCCTCGGGTCTGTTTCCCCCCCCTCAGGTGGTGTGGGCAGGGTGGTTTGTGTTGAGAGGGAGCTCCGCAGGAGGTCCAGATCCCTGGGTTGTGCGGGAGCGCGGCTTTACGCCACAAGCAGCTAAACTGATTATTTGTGGCTAATGCGCTACAGTTACTTTTCTGACAAAAATGTGGTGATCGCAGCGCAGCTCCAGTCTGTATTCCATTTGTCATAAACAATCCTTTGCTGTAGACAGAAAGTAAATCATCTCCAGGAAGTCCAATCGTGACAAAAAGGAGCGTGGAAGAGAACAAATAAATAGGAGAGGCTGAAATAATTTATCTGTGTTTCAAAATGCCTGCCGCTGTTAATAACCTGTAACCTGGTTTCCCTTAGACTGTTTCCCTCATGTTGTCGCAGGCCACGCTTGCTGAGTGACCCTGTGTTAACAGCCAGCAGTCACCTGCTACAGTGGTAGAGTGATGGAGTAGGATTGTGTCCACTAGCCAACAGTAAGATGTGTCTATCTGTGTGGAACAGTTTTCGGAGGTTGGGAGTCTCTGCAGATTAAAACCATTGCCTGCTTCTGCTCATCCCAGCCTTCTAACTGTCAACAGATAGCTCTGTGGACCATCGCAAACCCGGTGTGGCTTTTTTCAAACCCAACTCTTTTTCTGTCTGGAGATAGAAGCTCTCTTTGGCTAGAAGAACAGCTAATTGAATACATTTCTTGAAGATCTTTGGCCGAAGTCTAGATTTATTTCCGCTGCATCTTTTTATAGGTCATTGGGAGGGCCCAAGGGTGGACAGAAGTGGCCCTCACAGTGTCTGGGTCTGTCTCCTCTTTGCAGTAAGTGAGGCTCTGGAGCGACGCGCCGATCCTCACCATGGACCCCGACATGCCGCCAAGGCCGTCTGAAGATCTTCAAAGTCCTCCAAATGACCCGGCAGGCACCAGCCACCCCAATTTTCCCCCCTGAGCCCGGACTTCAGCCAGGGAGCAGCAACCTTCGCCCACCTTCTCCAGCTCCGGAGGTAAAAAGGGGGGGGGGGGGGGGGGAGAACCAAGAGGCTGTCCTACAACAAAAAATGGACAAAGTGCCACAAAATTTCACCGCCATTTTGAGTGCTCGTCTGGGCACTGCACTCCCTCTGAGCCCATTTTTCGGGCCTTGTGTTCTGCTGTCTGCGGTACTCAGCAGTCAACAGTCCCCACACAGTCTCCTTTTAAAATCCATTATGACTTTCATCTCCGCTAAATTATTTGCCAATGATTCCTGTGTTATTTATACTTTATAGTTTCAAAGGTACCTTTTTACCCGCGGAAATGCCGGATGATCTACTCTATTTGTTTGGTGTGTGTATATGTGTGTGCGATTGTGTGTTGTTTGTCATTTAGGCTGTGTCCTCGGAGGTTTTCATGTGGCCGTGGACAGTCGGTGTACCCTGCTAGTTTATGTGCATATTTGTGCCACCTGCCACTGAAGTATCCTCTTAATTACCAGATCAAAGCCCGTGAAAAGGTGCTAAGTGTCTGGAGGCTGGTGCAACCATGCGCCCCAACCTCTCCTCTTTCATCCACCCCACAGTGAGTTCTAAAATACCAACCAAATTCGAGAGTACAGAGAATAGATAAAAAATGTGTCTTTTTGAATTACTTTTTTATTTTATTTTTATTTTATTAGCTTAACTAAAATGCGGTTTGTGTGTGCCTTCTCATTGTGGAGGAGAAACAGACAGAGCCAGGAGCCTTTGAAGTCACCAGTGGCGGTTATTCGCGCGGAGTCACGGAGAAACGGAGACGAAAGGGGCTGATTAGAGTGGATTGGCTCCTTTTGTACTTCTTGAAAAGGTTCCTTCCCACGTGAGACCGCGGGACGAGGTTTTTTTAAACGTTGTCTATAATAAGAGGTTCTGTTTTCCCCCCGGTCATTTGAAGTCTGATTATTTCTATGAACGAGTGTTTGCACAACCCGCGCGGCCGCGGGGGGGGGGGGGG
>JAOYSI010004896.1:0-13936 GCA_025775065.1 Hiodon alosoides
CACACACACACACACACACACACACACACACACACACACACACACACACACACACACACACACACACACAGAGAATGAATACATGCATAATATATAATAATTATAATACAATGCAAAGATACACATCTTTAGTTTAAGACTCGGTCTCTTATATTGTATGTCTGTTAGGGTTGTCAGCATGCAATCTATTCAAAATCTTAACTAGGTCCGCAGGGAAATAGCACCGAGTTTGGGATCTAGATCCCCGGCATGACCTCACCGATGCATACATTATATCAGTTGCAATATAAGCTTTATTTGCAAAATGGAAACTGTTGCTTCTTATCCAAAACACAACACCGCATACTCGGGTTCGGCATATGCTGGTGCACTGCCTTGGCACTTCCGTTTCCCTCTTAATGAACCCATCTGAACCAAGAAGTAATTTGTTGATGCATTTGAATGCAGGAAATGTTGGTAGCCGCCTTCTCCAGATATGGATTGTGACTGTCTGGGGAGGTAATTAGCTCTCGGTGAACCCCGGTTGAACTGAACGGTTGTGATTGTCAGGCGCACACAGAGAGTGCCACGGCTCTATTATCATACACGACTTGTCGTTCCCCTGGATGTCTCACAGCAACACGTGTTCTGCTTCCTGGCGCTGACCCTTCGTGCTGCAAGACAGGATTCTGGCGGGATAAACAGGACATGTGCAGTGCATGAAAAACAGCCGAACACCTTTAGCGTTAGCGTTTGAGATTAAGATACCTGAGATTTGGTTAACTGGACCGCTCTGGCAGCTTTGACAATGACATTTTTCTTAAAATTTATATAAGAGGCTTCCAGTTTTGGGCTAACTTAGCTTCTGTAGATGTGTCATCATTATGAACTCGTTGTAAATATCTACTGATTTAAAAAATGACCCCTATGCTGGTTTTCGTCATTCTTACAAGAAAGATAATTCAGCGAACTAATAATGGGATGCTGTGTTATGCCACATGTCAATAGTTTTAAAGTATTAAATGTTATTTAAACTGTTTTATGCAAGTAAAACCTACTCAACCCTAAGGGAAGTACTTGTAACCAGTACTATCGAGAAGAGCTCATTTTAAGTGAGCAGAATACGCTTTAAGAGGAGTTTCTTTATTAAATCCGGGAATGTTGCGTGCCAACCGAATCAATACAACCGTCCCCGGTCTTCGTTTTCGCAGACGGAGTTCTAATTGAATAAACAGCGAATGTTGAAGCAGGTAGGGGCTGCAGGAGCGAAAATGCCGGGGGATTTGGTTTTCGGTCGTTGCCTAGCAACCGCGCACCGTCTCCACACAACTGCAAGAAGGTATTCGGTATAGCGCAAACGCCTTGGAGACTGGGAGCCGCGCCGCGGTTGGAATGAAAAAGAGGAGTAGGGGAGAAAGAAGAGGATGAAAGGGGGCTTTGAGACGCACAATGCGACCCTGGAGCTGCTGGGCTAATGGTGGAAATGCTCCGCGCTCTGTCATTCAAGGGCTTTTGTTGACCGGTCTGTTCCATTTGCACTTTTTCAATCAATGTGCTAAAGGGAAGATTTTTTTTTTTTTACCATCCCAAACACAAGGCTGCGTTTTCTAGGGGAGGTGTGGGTATTTTGAGATCTGGGTTCCAAAAATAAGGGTGATTTAAAAAAAAAAGTATTATTGGGCTATATATCTGATTTCCTGACTTGCCTCTGGGTTTTTTTTCTCTTTTGACATTTTGTCAAAAATAGATGACAGCGTCTGAGTCTGAGTCTGACAGCTCAACCTTTAACAAGCGGTTCAATCTACGATCGGACTCCTTAAATGAATTCCAGATGGACAGTAAAAGTCGCTTTCAAGACACCAATCTCAATATCACACATTGCCAGACTTTATAATCAAGTTTGAAGTAGTTTCCAAAATAGTTAATTATACTGATGGAAGGAAACTACAGTGGTGTCTTTAATATGGATGTGCTTGTCAAATAAACAGCGGAAATTCGTTTTAACACCTGCTGCTGTGATATGGGTAGGCTTACTGCCTGTGCATTACGGTAAACTTCTGTGGGAGATGTTTTAAATCCTGAGTGACCACTGAAAACGACTGCTGCACGTGGACGTATCTCTGCACACCTTGACCTTATGTGCCCTGAGGCAGGTTTTGACAGGATCGTGTTGTAGTACGAAATCGCCACAGAGTTATGACTTTCCCGCTCGCCTCATTTATATTCAGAGATTCTTCTCCATAGGCAGGGAAACTCACTGTTTCTCTCCACCAGCAGCACTGCCCACAGGTTTCCTTCTATACATTTCGCTGGTGAGTTGCAGGTTACTGGTTACAGAAACCCCTGTTCTGTTCCACAGCTCAGAACAAACCGCTGTCAGACAGAATCTGCAAATGCATTTCGTTGTCGGGGACATTGAGCAAACACAGCCCCTTTAGCAAGCCCTGTTTTAGCATGCCTGTGGCTGGCAGGGGTGAGGATGTAGCAGGCAGCGGCTGTGTACGGAGAGGCCAGGCTTTTCTGGATCAAAGGAGGGTCACGCTAATGGAAACGTATCGACCCGCATCCTCGAAGGCTGGACCTCCAGACAGATGGCACACTCTGCTCGCTCCCTTCTCCCGGGGGGGAGTCAGTGCTCTTGTGTGTTATGTGTGTGGAGTTCACTTACTGGCCTTGGAATGACACCGGCCTCTTGTATGAAATGTACTTGTTTTGCTGATGTTAAGTGTTTGGCGGGTGGTCTCTGAATGCACATTGTCCATCACTACTGGAGATTATTTCATGTACATCACACCAATTCCACACAGTGGCATTTGCTGATAAACATCTGGTTTAGTTCATTTTTCCCGTTGTCATGCCATGCCATCTGTCTAATGTGCGCAGAGTTAGCGAAGTATCTGTGAAGCTCCACAAAGTGTGAAACAGCATTGAGGATAGGTGCTGCCTCAAACAACTACAGTAGAAAGAGACTGACGGATGATTCTGTGAAGCTATATTTAAACCAGTAAATGTGCATGGATGCAAACTGAAAATGGATACAACAGAATGGCGAGGATTCCACAAGTCTCCCCCTGCTGGCCAAAACGAGTGCAGTCTGAAAGGACAAGCGCCACACTGGAGCGTCTCCTGATTGCTGTTATCATCTCGTGTGATATCATCTCCCCACCCAACACCAACCTTCCCAGTTCAGATCCACCAACCAGCCCAACAGAAAGGACAGTGGGGAGGAGAAGTACTCTGTATTGCAGTCAGTATGAATGTGTTCTTAATCAAACGGTTCATTGGGTTTTACAAGCCGTTTACCGGCCAGTTTGGTTTGTTCCCACCAATCGCGCACCCCATGCAGCAATCCAGTCTGACCTTCCCTAGCCCAGGGTGGGCGGACCTCCGTAGCCCCCGGCACGCCCCCAAACCCCATGCTGCACACGTGTAATTACTCTGGAAGCACAGCAAAAGGTCAGATTGTGGGGGGAAATAAAATCAAATAAAACGTTAACCTAGGGCAGAGAAGAGACATTGGTCAATTTAGATGTCTTCAGATTAGGATTACTCAATTACTCAAGGTTCTCTTTTTAATAAATTTCCCAGCACATCTAAGTCAGTTATGCAGACAAGGCGCACCACAATAAATATCTGGACATTTTTGTAGAGCCGTTGCTTAAAGCCAGAAGATTTTAATCGAGGGAGACCTCGAAGTAACAGAAATGTTTGAACTAGAGCTCAAAAGAAAGTACCGCTGTTCTTGAGGTTCACTCAAATTTACCATTAAATAATGTAGTATCCACAGCTTCAAATCTGGAGTACTTCCCAGCATGCACTGGGATGGATAGCCAGCCGAGGTGCCCACAGCAGAACCAATCCATATCCCTATATATATATATATATGATTTTCTTATGATTTCATGGCATTAACTGAATATTTGTGCATGTGATTCATACTAAAAAAATTCAAAATTTCAGAAGTTTTTACATGGAAACATTCTTTACATGCAACAGTACATGGGTGCCATCTGCTGGTAATGCCGTGCGACTGAAGTCAACATCTGCATTGTCGTTCATTGTGGCAGGACTGGGGTGGGGAACCAATAGCCACAACCCTGCCTGCTGATTGCCAGCAGTCCTCAGCTGTGTAACTGGTTAATCAGCCACACCATTAAAGGCTGCTAGTTGGTTTAGCCTGGACTGGTGTCTTAGGGGAAATGCTATAAGAAGAACTACACATTTAGAGTTATTTATCAGATATCTTCTTTTTTTTTTTTTGGGAGAACTTGAGTGCATTTAGGTTGCTGGCTGTATGTGTTAAGATGGTTGGCTGTATGAGGTTAGATTGCTGGCTGTATGTGTTAAGATGGCTGGCTTTATGAGAAATTAATGTCAACAGGGAGAGAATTCCATCAGAACTACTCTGAGAAGACCACTACTCTGAGAAGACCTTGTGTCGGTATGTATTGACTTTTACAGACTTCTCTCTTTGTAACACACGAAGGGCACCCTAGATTATGGGGTTTGGTGTTGATTGTGTGAACTGTGTCAATGCACTGCTTGGTTTGTGTGTCAGTGTTCCGTGTTAAATTTATTTAACTGTAAATGTAAGGTTTGCTTCCAGTTGACGTAGTTGTGGCAGTAATTCTATTTTCTAAATTCAAGATACCACTTCAATGACAACCCTGAGCAAAACTCCATTGAAAATCCTTGGGTAGGACTGATGCCTCAGGTCATTCGGCCTTAGCGGGGAGAGTATGGTGATGCGCTAACAACGTGTTCTCTAATTAATTAGTAAATACCTCCAGCGGATTCCTAAAGAGTGAAGAATTTTTGTCAGTTTCTGCACAAGCGTGACTGGAGACTTACCGAATCGCTCTTTATAGTCAAGTTTCTTGGGCCTGGAGAGCTACTGATTTAGTAGACGCTGTCGTGAAATGCTCAACACGTTGACACTTTGCAAGCCCATTTAAATCAATTGCCCTAGCGTGTAAAATCACGTCGCAGACTACCCCACTGAAAAGTCACGTTGGGTTGGAGGCTTGTGCAGACGGCTAGGTTCCTTATTAAATAAACGAGATGACAGCTTTGTTTAGCGGCTCAAACAGTACTCACTCTTGCTCAATTCGTAATACCCTACAATCTGGATGAAAAGGAACAGCAGTGGTTTAGAGGAGTGTTTGGCTGCGGTTCGAGAGCTCCATAAATTAAACAATATCGCCCCTGTGTGGTTTTGTACGGTAATTCAAGTCTGTAAAAATCCGCTTACAATGTTGACTAAATTTGATGTAATTTGTTGTTTGTGTGCTATGCATTGAACTGGGGGAGTGGGGGGGTTGGTTGAAGAAATTAAGTAGCTCTTCATAACTTACAAAAATGAACCTTTTCATGATGATTTTTCATTGTTTCATTTTTGTAATCTTCCATTTTTTGTGAATTCCGTTCCGAGATTTGCCTGTTTTTTGTATGAATGGCTTTATATGCATAACCTTCATAGCTAATCATGGCTATCACGGTTGAGCCTGTCACTACAAATGACTTCATCAGTTTGATTACTAAAATCAAATAACTGGAAATAATGTACAAAAAAGTGAACAACACACAGATACACACCAACAAAACATAAATATAATATAATATATTAAATATATGAAAATAATAAAATAATATTTAAATTTTTTTTATTATTATTCACGTTTATTATTTTAGACTTAGGGAAACAGCCATTTTTACATATAATTTGCATAAAATGTAAATACATCCTGTGGACAACCACAAAACCATGAATTTAGATCTTTTTCTTTTTTTAAACATTTTTACAGTGAAAACCCATACAGATTTTACAAGCATACCTTTGTACAGTCAGCATACTTTTAAATACATTTAAAAAATTCTCTTTTTTAATAGAATTTGGATGCAGAAATATGAAGAACACATGCAATATCCTGTGTGAAAACGGCACAATTTTCTTCCAGGCCTTTGTTTCAGTTTGGGGAACATTATGTCTGCTGGTTTTGATGGGATAACAGCATATACTGTTTTCAGCCAATTATATGATCACTCCACTGGACGTCTACATAAATACTGTCAGAAATAATAATACATTTTATTTTTATTTTATTATTTTTACATTCACATGCTCAATGGCAGACCAAATGAACAATAAAATCTCTTCCAGTAGAAAAAAAAAAATGTTGCTTATTTACAACGATACAAATATACCACATTTATACCACATTCTCACAGTTCACCCACGACAACAGTTAGACTGCTAGGAAAACGGAAACATGAGTTTGACGGTGAGTTTAAGGGGACCCCGAACATACGTGAGTTCTCGCATAAACAAAACACAACAATGGCATACGCTTTTAAAACATGACATTCAGTGATCACGTGATCAATTTACATACACAAAAAAAAAAACAAAGGACAAAGTCCTGCAGTAAGTTATAAATAAAAGTGGAAAAGTATAGCGCCATCTTCAGGACAGCAAATACGCCCCTGTAATATCAGTAAGCCGGTGTGATCTGCCCCTCTGGGCGCTGTAAACACACCCTGGTTGCTAAGCGGCCTTCTGCAGAAGTCCTTCCTTTCTCCAGAGTGTTGTTTGGGTTTCAGAGGCTACACATCCCATGTGACTGGACACACGCACACTCTCACAAAATAAGAGCAACATAAATCCTAATGGATTAACTCCACACACATCATCGGGCCCAAAACTGGCAGGAATTTAAAAAAAAGAAAAAAAAAAGATATTGATATACATATTTATTTCAAATAATATACAAACTAAAATTAGATTTCTCTCTATATATTTATATATATAAATGTGTGCTAGAACTCTAAGTTGATAAAATGCATTGAAAGCACGCAGTCCGTGTTGCATAGAATAATTGAGACTAATACTTCAACAGAACCTGTGGGCTGGTTGGCACATGTCAAAAGCCTATTTCACTGTGACACCAACCCTTAGAAAACCGAGCATCCAATCGGATGTCTGTGTTTGGGAACAGGTGTCCTCTAACTACATCGCCCCTCTTGTACGAAACCACACAATTACTTTAAAAAATCTCTTCTCTTTAAGATAAAAGTAATACAGCCTCAATGCCCTGTACTGGAAGTTGGAGATATTCTGTCACTTAATGACGTGGTGTTCACTTCTCATGACCTATTACACTGGTTAGTAAATAATATATATTATTGTACAGCCATTCACAAAATACTACAACCCCACAGTGGAGGGCAGAATAGCCTGTGCTTGCTGCAGTACAAATATTAAGAATGAAATGCAAAACAAATTAGCATGACAATTCAAACAATTCTCAGAACTGGCCAATTTCGTTCAAGTAAGGTACAACACTGATTTTACGATAACAAGGACCGTACAGCTTCTCTCATGGACTGCAGTCTGTGCTTGATAATGAGAACACTTACTGTGCAAACATCTCTCATTTATGCTCACATATCTTTCACATAAACAAACTAACAACATAACTATTAAACCATAATTATTGTAGTCATATTCTTATTAAGTACGCAACATTGAGTCTTCTCAATTTTGCTGTTACTTTGTGCGTGGGGAGGTCAGATACCAGTATAACATCTTGTCACTGAGACCAAGCTAATGAAAATATTTGTCCAGTTCATATCTTCTGTATCCATACTGTACTTTTCTTTCATGATTTTATGCAGTGTTTATCACAACTATACATAATGAAGACACGAGTGGTCGAGCAGGAGAATCTCTCTGCAATACCTGCCGGTGGACTGTGATTCTGTCTCCGATTCCAGATAAAGGAGTTTTCTGCCTTTTAGGATATTTTGGTATTGACTGAATATATTATTATATTTTGTATATTGGGAAACATTCCAGCACTACAAATACAAAAAAAATACGTACCGTAACTATGACTGGAGTTATTCTCGGAACAAAGAGCAATACAAAGCAGTAAAAACCCACCCACTTGGGAATGAATCATGCTGGGGTCACAGAACACAAAGCTCTGGTAGGATGGAATGGAACGATACCTCCTGTCTGCATCCCTGGCTCATGTTTCGGGGAAACGTTCTCACAACGTTCGGAGAGTAGTGACAAAGCTTCGCACATGGGTTTTTCTCCCTTTGTTTCTCTCTTTTGCTTCCTGTGAGCTCCATGGTAATGACGCAACACCGGCATGTGCACAAGGACCCTGCAGATGAGCAGGCCCCTGGCTCCGGCTTTTCCGCCGACTACGCCACCCCGCAAACCTGCCCACAGAGCTAACCCCTTCTGCCTTCTTTGCGGCTGGGTGGTGCTGGCCTCCTATGGGTGCATCTGGGTGGAGCTGGCCAGCAGCTGGTGCCAGCTGACCGACCGTTTCCGCAGGTCCACCTTGTCCAGCCAGATGTACGCCTCTCCAATCAGTGTCTTCTTCACAAACTTGCCCCCGTTGGACACCAGGAAGAGCTGGATGTGAGAAAAAATTCACAGTGCTGACCTCAACTGAGCCAGTCCTGGCCACCAATAACGTTGCCTCCATTCCAATCAACATTTGATCTAATCTCTAGGTACCAGACTGCCCCTGGAGGCAACAGCTCTGTTCTGTTTGTGGGTTTGTATCTGTCTTGTTGCATGCATCTATGCGTGTACGCGCATGTCTCTGTGTTGCCACTTGATTCACTTGGACAGTACAGTACATAATTAGACGATGTTGATGACACTGGAGTACTGTTCCAGTCTCTTCACTCTATGAAAAAAAAAAAAAAAACCCCACTGACTGTGAGTACTTAAAAGTGCGTCTCTCTTGGCCTCACCTGGATAGAGTGTCCCGCAGGGTTAATGCTGAAGCGAAACGTCTCGTTGAAGGACGGCTCACGATCGTGCCTGCACACCCTGGTCTTCTTCTTGATCACCCTCTTCTGTGTGGCCACGTTCACCACGTACAGCTTCACGTACAGGTCTGAGGCACACAGAGAAGGTACCGGTCACACACGGCGTCTGGACTTTCCGTGGGCCGGGCGCGCGTAAAGGCTGAGCGGATCGTGTGATCAGTTACACAAGGACAGTGATGAGGTGCACTCGTGAGTTTGCTGAGAACGGTGGCTTTTCTCTGGGACCTGCCTGGAAGATGCTCTGACGATTTGAACTTGTAGGTGATGTTCCTGCATTGCAGGATCTCCACCACAAGCTGTTCTCCCTCTATCTTCATGTCCTTCTTCAGAGCTACCTTGATCTCCCCCATCGCCTGTGTCTTACCTGGAAGAGGAGGAGATGCAGAGAGACTCTTTTACGTAATAATAATAATAATAATAATAATAATCTGTTATACCAATCAAATGGGCATATGAGAAAGAGACATCGATTTTTATCCCCTCATTTCTCATATAGCGAGAGGTCGTCCCCGTATTCTCTCATCCAGATCACCCACATCCAATATATCAGCTTCAGACTGCGTTTAAATAATTGCATTAGGCGGCTGGGAGAAACCAATGCCTGTAGTGTTGTAAACAGCAGGCTCAGATCTCCGAGAAGCACCTAAAATCAATTACATCTGGACACTTTTGAAATCGGATGAGGAAGGGATAATGAGCTCCATCCCAGGCCAGGCCTGAGCAGTGGCAGAGGCCGCTGCAGCAGCAGCCTCTCATTCAGGGCTAGGGTTATTCGGGGCTAGGGTTATTCGGGGCTAGGGTTATCGGGGCTAGAGTTATTCAGGGTTAGGGTTATTCAGGGCTTGGGTTATTCAGAGTTGGGGTTATTCAGGGTTAGGGTTATTCAGGGTTAGGGTTATTCAGGGTTCGAGTTATTCAGGGCTAGGGTTATTCAGGGCTAGGGTTATTCAGGGCTAGGGTTATTCAGGGTTGGGGTTATTCAGGGTTAGGGTTATTCAGGGTTAGGGTTATTCAGGGCTAGGGTTATTCAGGGCTAGAGTTATTCAGGGCTGGGGTTATTCAGGGCTAGAGTTATTCAGGGTTGGGGTTATTCAGGGTTGGGGTTATTCAGGGTTAGGGTTATTCAGGGTTAGAGTTATTCAGGGCAAGGGTTATTCAGGGTTGGGTTATTCAGGGTTAGAGTTATTCAGGGCTAGGGTTATTCAGGGCTGGGGTTATTCAGGGTTGGGGTTATTCGGGGCTAGGGTTATTCAGGGCTAGGGTTATTCAGGGTTAGGTCTGTTGACACATTGGGGTGGAGAGCCACTGGCCGTCAGATGAGTTGACCGAGTTTACTTCGAGACGAGAGTTTTTTCAGTGTTAATTTACAAACAAAAAAAGGTTATGGTCGGACGTCTCTGGCTTCTGTTGGGAAGACCCGGACAGGTGGAAACACGGTCACACGTACAAAAAAGGTGGGGCTAGAGCTGCGTGCGAAGGCTGGTTTGATGCACTGCAGCACTGTTAAAGGCTGCGTTCTGACTAGCTCAAACGTGCATTTGTCTTGTGAAGTAAAGGCCATTTAATGCATTACTGCCCCCCTGTGGCCACTTTTTAAAATGCATGCAATCAGGATATGACTAAAGGTACACCAGAACGTACACGGTTTAGTCATTCTAGTTACCAAGGAACCACGACACAGGAAGTAACTGCCTTTCTTATCCATAGAAAGGAGAGAGGTTAATGAATGCCAGATTTATTTAGGCTCTTTTAATCTCTTCCCCAGTTAATCGCACCATCAACAACCAACACAGCTATTAATTAATCCAATAGCCACATAATGCATTCTGTATCAAGACATTAAAATGACCATTAAACCGGGGAAAGTTGTGAGTTTCACAAAATCGTTGGGTGGAAAACTGTACCTTAGTGGTTTGTCTGTCAGCAGTGAAGTGAAGGTGTGAGAAATCAGGGGGCGTGGCACATTTGGCACAGCTTGACAGCGCGCGTGACGTAAAACTCTTCCAGGTGCAGTTCTTTCTGTCACCCGTCAGGACCGTGCACCCGCGGCGTTTCGCCCTGCCAGACTGTGCCGTGAGCCAGATAGATAATTGTGACAAATGGATCCGTGTGACCTACATAAGCGCTCTGCTGTGCGACTTTCTCCATTCGCCACAGACAGCACGCACACAGCGGGCGCACCGAGCGCACTATGTCCGGGGTGGAGCGGAGGGGAGGCCGTCTCTGAGGGTTCACCCCCTGGGTTTCTCTGCCTCACTCCTGTCCTACCTTCGGTGTCTCCAAGCCCCGGAGGATCCGGCCCTCGCGCCCTGCTCGTATCATGCAGGATATTCTTCCCACTGGCCCAAAGCACAAGCAACAAATCAGAATGAAAAACAGTGATTTTGACTTATGACACACATGTCATTTAAAGTGACTACCTCATCTGAGTGTTTTTCTACACGGATATTATGCGCATGTAACAGAACAAAAGCGGCACAGGCGTTCTGATGATACAGAATTGTGTCAGTGTGTGGGAATAGACGTCACTGCACGTTTCATCACACTCGTCAGGTAAAGTATTTATTAACACCGTGGTAAAATATGTAGGCTGATCTGAATGTCTTATAAAATCGACGTCGAGTATTTCCCAAATGTTAATATCCAGAGATGCCAAACTGTGGCCATGGTTAGATCTACTCGGCACGTCACAACCCAGCCGGGTCCTGATTGTGCATACATAACTAAACTATCTAAAATAAACATTGGACTGTGGACCAAGGATGGCTTTCAGGGTTGCAAATAAGAGGTGTGGGCAGCCAGGAATGTTAAACCAGGTCCAGGTATAGGCTTGGCGAAGAGACCTACACAGAAAAGAGGGCGACGTGGTGGGGGATTATTTGGGGTGCACTCACATTTGGGGAACTTGGAAAATGGCGCTGTCTACAGCGTCGCTGCCGTCTTCACACTCCAGGTTAAAGGCGCTGCCTCCGAGGCCGCTGATGGAGGCGTCCGCCCCCAGGAGGCCCGACCTCGCTGCGCGGAGGACAAACGACCGCTTGAAGTGACCGCAAACCCGCGCCAACGATGGCCGCTCTGCCCGCGTCGTGCCCTGCACATGCGCCGCCAGGAGCAAGTTCAAACCCATCGGCTCTTTCAGACCCCTTTCAGACGGCTATGATACACCTGCGTTCACAGGTAGGATTGCTTTGTGGAAGCTTTTTTTTTGTCAGGTTTAGGGTGCTATCTATGGCATAGAAGCCATGGACGTGGAAAGCAAACAGGCTGAAATTGCTTCCATCCTGCACATGCACAGGGACTTGAATGCTCTTTAAACTACACAGACCAAGCAAGGACGTAAACACATACTACACGCATAAAGTGTGCAAAATTATAACAATAAGCCACACAAATTGATCATGGCACATTCCTTCAGAGTAAAAAAAATAAATAAATTCACGCTAAATTATATATTTTATAATTAATTTATGTATAGAACAGTGCATTTATATTTAATTATCTTACTGTGGAATTAGTATTAGATAAATTGCTTTTATAATTGAGATTTTATAGACCTGGTGCACTAATCTATAGTACACATATATCTCATGACCCTATTTCGAATTTTGTGTGAGATCTTGTTTTTTGGCCTATTATTTTACATTTAAAATATAGTTAAAACTGCTGTATATATATATATATATATATATATATGGAGATAATATTCTTGGGTTTGACGTGGTATTGGTTTATACACATTTTATTGTATATTCTCTGTAACACAAATCATGAGTGTTTGGTCATGCTAATGTTATGCAAGCAGACTGTCGAGCGACCCACTCAGCAGCGATTTGTGAAACGCCTTCCAATGGAATCACAGGGGAAACGGTGCAGGCCACTCTGGGTGTAGATGAAGCGTGTCATTTTGTCACATGACAAGAGGAACCGCCCCTCACCTCCGGCGTTCTTTGGCGTTTCCTCAGACATGGCTTTCCTCATGGTCAGCTGACTTGTGTCTTTGCTCTCATTGGCCAGCACCGGCAGCGAATCGGACTGAGTTCTGTGAATTGTGAGGACCCCCGCTACGCTGTGCCTGTGCTGCTTCTTGGAGTGGCTTGGAGAGACGCCTCTGTGAACTGCTGTCGCACGTGTTGGAAACGGAAACCCAGAGTGTGTATCCTCGCACAGGATCGGCTGATTGCACGCGTCAGCACATGCAAAGTGATTCCTTTCTAGGGGCGCGATGTGGTCCAGGCACCACAGAACAAATAAAACCCAACAAGCAAAGAAAAAGGGCAGAGTCGTTGAAAAACTGGCTGTTTTTTGTGGGCTATGGTACCGGTTTGTCAGCCAGCAGGGTACAGGACCAGCTGAGCAAATTAAAAATCAAGCTGAATTGAAGTGAAGAATCAGGGCTTCTGTGATATTGGTGGGACAGCTGTGAGCAGCTTGTCTGAATGTACTAACCCAGTCTCGATGTTTTCTGTGCCGCCTTGTTAAGTTTAAGAGATTTATTAATCGCCTTCACCAAACTGAAGATCTACTCTTTAGATAGATCGTTTTTTTTTATATGCTGTTAAACATAAAATATCGTTGGTTGGCAACCGTTTCAAAACACATGGATATTAAATCTAATTAAGGATGGGACTGTAAATCCGCTAACCGCATTTTAAAAAATTGTGTTTAATCGCGTTTTAATTTTTATCCGGTCCCAGCCTGTATATGTTGGTCTTTAACATTGGTTTTATTTCACATTGTGATTATATGATACATTTTATGGCCAACAGATAATATAGGCCTATAATTAAATATTTTTAAAGTAAATATATATATATATATATATTTTCTGTAATGTATCCGTATTTAATTAAATAGTCAGGCTTAGAATGACAAGTTTTAAACAGCCAGTCTCCCTCCCCTTTTTGACAAAAACAGGTGGGACCAGAGTTGGGCTTTCTGGACTCGCAAAACAGCACAGACAGAGAAAACAATACAGGCTAGACACAAAAAACCACAGACACACACACACACACACACACACACACACACACACACACACACACACACACACACAGAACCACACACACAACCAAACACCCACAAACAGATAGAAAACACCACACCA
>JAOYSI010004897.1:0-13935 GCA_025775065.1 Hiodon alosoides
GGTTAACCACATTCATTTCCAAATTTTGATTTTAATAATATATAAAGAATTTATTATTTTTTTTCTTTTTCTGGAGCAATGCAGATTAAGCACCTTGGAATTTTGACAACCTTCTAGTTAGATCACATGCCACCAGGTGAGCAAAATTAAATAAATACCATAAATTAAAGGTGATAAAATGTTTTATAATAGTTTTCTTAAATTGATTATTGAAAACTGATTATTAAATTCAGGATATAGTGGAAGTCTCATAGGAAAGCTATTAATATTGTAATTGTTTTTTGTAAATACATATGCACTGTTTGCTTGGACTGGTCAGTTAGTTGAAACTAGATAGTTACAGTTTTTTTTTTTTTTTGTCAATTACAAGTAAATGACAGTTCAGATGTAATTATTTTAAACAGTCTTCCAAACTAAAGAGAACTATGTATTTCCCCTCACTTTCTCAATGGAACTTTTTTTTTTTTTTTGCCAGGGCACTAAATCGGAATTGCTTTGGCAACCCGAGATTATGTGCTTTATCTGTGGCTGAGCCAGACATGTTTGAGACTGATGCGTTTCCCCGAAGGGCCAAAATGCTTTATAGACTTTAAACACGGAGATTAATCAAAGCATCTCGTATGTAAAAGCTATATCCCTGAGCTTCTGTGGAGAACTGGTTTTGAATTCAGCGCCATAATCCAGTCTATAGTATGAACATGTATTTTAACAAAGCTGTTCTGTAACACACAAAAGGACACAAACCCAATCCTGCAGACCACAGGATCTACTTTCCATTCCTTTACACCAATTTTTACAAATTGAAAATCCTTAATAGAATGCTTGAGGAAAGTCCGGGTATAAATCGGTTTCTGACTGAAAAGTTACTTCAAAAGAACCTAGATGGCTCACCCGGCGCCGCTACACTGCAATAAAGTTTCCATATAAGGCACTAAACGAGGCAGGCACCTAAGTCAGAAAGCACGCAACCAATAGAGAACTTATTCAGCCCCCTAAACAAGTGGTGCATCGGGTCATTCCGCCTCCATCACCTCTATTATTTAATTTTATTGGTAGAATCAACCAAGCCTTCAAGGACAAACCGAAGGCCGTAGGCTGCACAGAAACGCATTGAACTTAACTCTGGTCATGGTAAAACAAACATTGCTTTGTTGCTTGATTTTATTTGCCAAAGGATGAAGTCTCCTGATGGAAAAAGTTTTTCAGTACAGTAGACAATAGGTGGCTTAACAGGCTTGAATTTGCTTATTTTGTAATAATAACAACAAATTAAAAATCAATGCTTGAATTATTTACGGAAAATAAATGTGTCAATCCTCAGAGGTTAAAGAAACAAACTTCTACTATGTTATGTGTCTATAATTACTGAATGGCCTGGGTAAAATAATCAGATAAACTATGTATAAATGTCTCATATACTTTTTGTAGAATAAATTATTTGTGTGTGTGTAATGACAAAAGAGCAGGAATAAGATGTATATGTGGAGGGGTTAAATGTGCGACCTAGTATTTAGTTTGGAACCAACCATACTGCCTTGCTCTTGTTTGAATGCATGCGTTTTGCAATTTTCTTGTTTCTGCATTAACTATCCTGTGTATGCAAGGCATGCTTCTCAAAGTTATTACTAATGATCTGTTTAGATTTGTTCCAGGCGGTTCAAAAGGATAAAGTTAGTTTTGTACCATCGATTAAGCTGGCTATTTTGGGGGTTTTCACATTTTTTTAATGAGCCTCCCTAACACTATTGGTCTTATAAAATATTTAAAGAATAGCAGCAGGCTGGGAGGTAAGGTTTGCCAAAATCATCTTCTTCTTTTTTTCTTTGTGTCATTCTACAGGCCAAACAATTCCTTGTTAAAAGACACCATTGTCTAAATCAATACTTTTTTTTTCAAAAAGACATTGGCTTTCTATGCTCATATTTCACTAATGCGACAGGCTTGAATTTGACCCTGTGTGGAGCAGAGCAGACATCCATGCTGTTGATGAAATGATATTGATCATGTACACTTTGGCCACATTATCTTCTATCTTACACAAGTCCCCATTACAGTATTAGAGATCTCAAAGCCAGAGAACAGTTATCCACATGAGGAGGCTCTGCAAGACATATTCCTTTAAGCTTCACTCCATTATGGCCATGGGGAGGGCTCCTGTGCATAACGACATCAGGTTTTTTGCTCTGAGAATTTGGCAGATAAGGATATCCAAATAGATTTTTTTTACTCCACATAGACTACCATCCACTGTAAAATATAGAATGAAAAGTATGTAGGTAATGTCTAGTAGAAAGTAATTAAACCTGTGCAATAGGGAATTAACTTCTTTTAACTTGGTCAACCTGGTCTGCAATTTGGTGTATGCTTGGAGGAAGTCAATACAAACACTGTTGGTCCATGGCAACATTAATAATTTTTTCTGTTGGTCATTGACTTGTTATTAAAATATATTTTTATAAAGTTTAATAATCATTCCAATCCAATCAGACTGGTCTTTTACCCTAAAACAAAATGTAATGCAAATGCAAAACATAATTGGTGGTCAGAGTTTTACACGTAAAGCTTTAATTGTGAAAAAATGTATTGTTAACAGTTTACAGCATTGTAACCCTATCAGGTTATGTAATTGCATCTCGCTACCACTGCACTCGTTATGTTATGTAATATTAGTTATGTATATCTCTTTATTCCAGTTACATTATGACCACAGCAATATCATACATGGCTAGTCTGTTGCAGTAGTAATCGATCCCTTAGTTCGATAATCACAGTAATTTTTGGATTACTCGGCATACATATGTTGAAGTGTGTAAACGTAGGTTTGAGTACCTTTATGCTTGTAGAAATGTTACAACGTATTGCCAAATATAAATATAAAATTAAGCTGTAACCATTTCAGTCATTTTACTGCTGATGTCACAAGAATGCGTTTGTGAGTCTACACAGCCAGCAGCTTAATGGCTAATTATAAATGCTAGAGATAACTGCATGCAGGCCTAATACATTTTTAAATAAAGTTTAATCTAACTTCTAACTTTAATTAAAAAAGTCAAGAGTGATTCAACATCAGAACTGCCAATTTAAACAACCAGAACAGCCTCAATAATTTTTGACGGGTCTAGCTTTAAAGCATCGTTATAAAAAGAAAACAGTTTGATAGAAAATGTAACATTTTTAATAGAACCAATTACAGTTTAACAATCTATATAATGACTGTTTTAAAAAGTCAAACTGAAAGCAATACCAATACATTTTCTAATCTATAAAAAATGGAATAAGTAAACATAGAGAACAGAGCCGTAAGTTTTCTATAACAGCTTATATAAAAATGTGAAAACAAGATGTAATTGATGCTTTTGCAATGCACAGCAACTGGTGTGAATTATAAATGCAAATGTCAGACTGACCGTTCCAGCGGTCATGACCATGAGATATGAGGCAGAGACATGACATAAAGCAAACCCCAAATGTGGGCATTTATTTACAAATACAGTGTCCAGGACATACTATACAAAAATTACCATTCACATTCACCAGGACCAACTAACTTTCTTTTATCTAAACAAAGAGCCGTCTTTTATAGTCTCCACCCTTGGGTGCTATCAACTACAGGGTGCTCTAGGATGACCCATTTTACCTACCAAATATACAACATAAAACTATATAAATATATAAATATACACAACAACAGCAACAACCCATTCAAATACCCCCATTAATCCCCTTATAGTCAATACCTTCCAGCCAATAACAACAAAACTAGCAAGCATCGACCTAACGTATTCTCCTCCCCCTACACAATCCTATCGGGTGGAACCCTCCCGGCACGATAAAGAGGTGACTGTTTCTCCGGGGACTCTTTCAATCGCACACCTTGGGAGTTGGAGACAGAGGCTGTGTCTGAAATCGTTCACTAAAAAGAGTGCACTAAATTTCAGCAATGAGTGAACGAAATGAGTGAGCGATTTCAGAAGCTGACGTAAATTCCCTGCGTCAGAGAGCACTCGGGAGCCGTCGCAGACATTTTGTCATGAACCTTTCACCTGTGTGGTTTCATTAAATTTATCATCTATAAAAATATCATTTTTAAATTTTTTAATGTTTTACTGTGCATACCCCAGCCATTCTGTGTTTTATTTTTGCATTAATAAAAAATGAATCATAATACAATTAATCTTTTCGCTACTGTTCGGATAGAGGATGTCTGGGGAAATTATGCAGAAGGAGTCATCAAACGGCAGCAAATCATTAACCTGCATTTATCCTATGGTATGTAAATAGCTTCTATACAAACTGCACATGATGCATAAACTCACAATTCATGAACATGATCTAAGCAATTCAATGTACATGAGGTGAAATGGGATTTGACACAAACAATGTAGGCTACACACTATGCTTCACTATACTGTATGTAGTCTACACCTTAGATACACAGCATATGGATTCTGCCTGTTTTGATGTAACCTCATGCATGTCATCGGCCAATTGTGACTGGAAAAACAAAGCATCATCAGACAAATGGCATAGTGCCGCCCGTGCTTGGAGTTAAATCAACAAGGTTTTACTTGGGTCACCGCTTATGGGTTATGGCTTGGGTTGTGTTTCACTCAAAGCATAGTTTTTCCCCAGAACATAGGATTTATGGATGCCTGTGAATATGTGTTAATAAAACCAGAACATGGGAAGCATTGTTTCTGATCTTCTCCGACCTACGTCTTGTACACATAGATATAACCTAGAAAATAAACGTATTCAAAACATCTCATTTAATGTAGCTAAAAACCTCCATAAAATAACAGATACAAAATATACATAAACAAAATATGCAACCTTACATGCCAGTATTGTTGAGAATATTTTAAGTACCTTCTGCCTGCTATTTCCGGGTCCTGTCTAAAAATCAGGAACGTAAGCTGCAATTGGTTGACATCTGCTTTCTTGTGCCCTCCTGAGTTTCCAAAGCAAATTAAACCTGTGCCCGCCCCTTAAAATTAGTATCTAAACTTAATTAAACTTTACACAGCTAAGGGATGGGGGGGACGTGTGCATTTATGCATGATATAAATAAATAATTGTGTGTCTTTTAAAATCAATTATATATAATAAATAATCATATAATTGTCATATAATTTAGTAGTTCTTCAATTCGTACTTTTTAAAATCCTGATTTAAAAAATGTCTTTAAAGTAAACGTTGAATCAGGAATTTAAAAAATAAGAATTGTCCGACTGAATCTTTGCAGATGGAATCGGAGTTGTGTCAAAAAGTCAGAACCAATTATATTCTCCATTGTCGAGTGTAAACATGGACTCAGCTAATGGAACGGACCTGGACAAGGAAAATAATTTAAAAACTGTTTACAATAGAAGGAGTAATATAATATATAAACCCTTTAGCACAAAAAATGGACCAGACCCCTTAAAGAACTGGTAGTAAAATAAAAATAAAAAAAGTACCAGCAAGTTAAATAATAAGGTCCTGAATGAAGTGAGGTATGTCATTTTCATAAAAGGGTTGTTTGAAATTCCTCACAGATGAAAGGATTTCTGTGGATTTTAATGGAAAGGGTAGACATATTCACCGTTAGTTTTTTATCAAGTTATAATGTGTCTAAATTGGTTATTTGAATTTTTTTTTTTCAGAAAAATGTATTTGCTTGCATCACAGAAAAATGTCCTGTAATCCGGGCCGATAATTTTTCCAGCAGCCAATCCGGAAGCACACTCCTTCTACAACACCTATTTTTTTTTTTAAATGCCCAAATGCATTAGTATAGAAGAAACAATAACTTTCAATACTATCTTGTGTCTCCTGGAAAGATCTTAAAATGTACTCCTCCATCTGCACAAATATAACAGGCCCTGAATCATCAATTGTCATCCTCTATACCATTACATGCTTTGAATAAGTAGTGGTTCACCTCTCAGAAAGGTTTCTCCAAAAACTATTGTAATAGGAGGGAGCTGTTTGTATTTATTTTGTGATGTAAAGTCGCAATATTCCATTTTTGTTTAGGAGATGTACTGCAGGAGGGCTGCACCATTGGGGATAGGGACCTGTGGTTCAGACCACTGACACACCTACTGTTTATTGGACTGACTAGCTGCATTGCTCTCGCTTTCCATCGTCTACAGAATGTGTGGTGATTCTTAGCATGGCAGTAAATTGATTGCATGGAAGAGGTGTATTTAGTTGTACTGACCGGGATGTACTGAATTGGGGATGGCACAGGAGCCTACTGTGTACTTTGTTCCTTATTTAAGGAGGAGACAGGAGTGAGGACTTCCCAAAAAAGAAGATATAACAGGAAAGAAAAGTGGCTTAGTGCTGTAGAATATAGAAGGCATCAGGGAACACGGTTGACCATAGTTTTTAAGGCTTTTTTTGCATCCTTTTCCTCTGTGCAACTGTGCCTGAACACGTGCAGCAGAGGTTCGGGCACACCCATCAGCACCGGCTGAGGATTACGGTAATTACAAATGTAATTTAACAGCATGCCATCCCTCAGTAGGTGCTGGAGGTCGGGAGAGAAGCTGGACGAGAGAAAGGGGAACACGAGAACAAAATACGGGTGAACAAAGGAGCAGAAGGAAGATGGAAATAGAGTAAAGGCGAAAGACAAAGACTCGAGCCGAAGAAAGCAACTTGCGTCGTCACTGGCGGACAGGTTTCCTACGTTGAGGGTTCTTGCTTTGTTAATTTGGTTGTTCTTTTTGTTGTTATTTTAGTTTGTTGTGTTTGGGGAGAACCCTTGAGGGGGGTGAGAGAGCAAATTCATTTGGATGTTTATGTTTTTTCTACCGGAATAAAACACCGGTGCTGGCAGAAAGTGAAGCTAGCCAATTACAAGTGTCGTGCCACAGCAACTTTTGTGACTTGTGGGAGCACTGCAGGGGAGCCTATATGCTGCTTAACTCCTGTCCCTGTTGGTGAATGCTGCTTAATTGTCTAATTAATCTGAATTTTATACACTTACTTATGTTTTAGATAATACATCTAATACATTTTTGTGCTTATTTTACCCTGAAACTGCATTCTGACAGCTATTTAGGGTTCACGTATTCTTGGTTTGGATTGATTTGTATTCTACCTGTTTATTATATTTTCTATATGGGGTTTTAGAGGACCGATTTCAATGTTTGGATGGTTGCGCAATGAGGTGTCCCCAGCCATTTCACCCTTTACAAGGGCTTTCACAAGTTTGTTGTCAGCAAAGTTAAGACATGGTTGGTCTCTAATCATTAGCCTGGTATTTGTAATATCAGGTGGTGTAGCCGACTACCATACTACTATGCCGTGGTCAGGTGTTACAATTAATATAACTTAAAAGCATCAATATTGGCCTCATTCACTACTATCTCACATAGACTAGACACAGAATATAATGTGGTATTGAAATAATCCATTGATTGAGAGATCAAATCCCCTCATTTGCACAGTGGGACATATATGGAGAGAAATTTATTGGACTGTAAGTGGAGAGAAGAGAAGGACAAAAGTGTTTGATTCTACAACTTTGAGCACTTACCCAAATTGCTTTGGTAAATATCCAGCTGTATAAAGTCCTAAATAATACCTTTTAATTACACGCTACAAAAACATTTTACTCCAGTTTATATATAGTAAATTAATCAATCATCTTGATGTATTATTCTTTAGAAAAAAAGTAAAATATGTAAAGCATGATGCCACTCTTTTCTGAGCCACTTTACAAGCATATTATAAACTCATGTTTAATAAAATTAAAAAATAACAAAAAACATCATATCAATATAAATCTGATTTTCATGCCAATTAAAACCAAAGCAAGATTGTTTTACACCAGCTGTTCTTTGTATTTCATTTTATCGTCTGGGTGGATGTCTCTCTGCGCTTTGATAGACTTTCAAGCTGGTACATCAAAATTACACAGCTCTGACTTTTAAATATGGACTTTTAAATTAGTCGAGCCCAGGAGACTTTTAAACGTTAGCAGATCTTTCCATCTCAGGTGCATTGGCCTGGCAAACCAAAGTGGATTGCATCGCAGTAAATTGAAGTTCCATCTTTCTTTATTTACACTGTCCTGGATCTACCACAGGAAATGTAAGGCCATTTTCTTACCGCTATACTTATTTTGTCTTTCGCTCTTGTGCATAACTTTCTCAAACATACAAGTCATATTCATATTATAATATACATATTCATAAAAAGTTTTCATAATACCCTGTATTAGATTTTAATCCAGATGATCGTTATGTGACCATGAAAATATACTGTGGCAGGGGATCAATAGGGCATTCTCAAGGTACACCAGGTACACCATTATTTTTCCTGGCCAAAAGAGGTCGATTCCAGTGTGACTTTCCTGTTCTAAACTTACTTTAAAATATACAAATTCAAATAATTTTTTAAATATTGCCCACATCTGATGACAGAAGCTTTTCTTATGTCTATAAAGTACTGATGTTATATGGAAGAGTTGGTGCCATCCAGCAGGCAAGCACGAGCAGGGATCAGTAAATCCTGTGTTTCGGGTGTTAAATATTTTATTACATTAGGAATACAGTAGCTACTCCAGTGGCTCATGTTACCGCCTACTGCATTCTCACCCCTTTATTATTTATAATATGCCTACTGATTAATATTGTGACATATTGATATTGTTTGTATTGTTTTGTATTGGCTGACTGATGATAAAATTACATGAAATACGGTGGCCACACTGATGCTTGGTAGCCCTTATATCTAACTACGCATAGAGAACATAACTACACATTGTTGGTAGCCTGTATTTTCTATTGTGTTGCAGAGAAGCGGCGTTTACTTTGGAACGCAAACATATATTCAACAAGCTAATGTGAGCTTATTTAACCACCAGAACTGCCAGAACTCAAATAACTTAAAAAAGAGATTTGTTTGACATGGAAAAATTTTTTTACAATGCATTTTAAAGCAGGACCAGCTGCACACTGTGCAATAAAACCGAATTAAACCAGGTACACTCAAACATATGTCCTGGTCCTGTCCAGAATTAACTGAACATACTGTTTTTGTTCACTGCTTTTGTTGAATCCCTGCCCTACTGCTGTTCTGTTTGAAGCAATCATCTCCAAAAATGCCGAAAGACACATTTGCGTTACCGACTTTATCAGCCTGACGTATGTTATTAAAATAGAAAAAAAATCCAACCTCTCTCGATTTCAGCCTGATAGGCAAAGGGGAACTCAGTCCACAGCCAGAATGCACCTACATCCTGCATGGAATACGAAAATATATGTTCAGACAATTTTCCTTTATGTTTTAGTACCCTTAGGATAGTGTAAAAAAAGTGAAAAGTGTAATGGTTGATGCAAATATATATATATATATATATATATATATATATATACACAAGTTATACATCCACAGTTTTTTTAAACAAGAGGTTAATGCTACCAACATTAGCAATACAGGGGTGGATACCGAATATGTAACCATCTGTTCTCCTGTTCATGAGTCCAGGGTCTTTAGTCCATTAAAAACAGAGGCAAGATAGATGCGCAACTTCAAACTGTGCTTATTGAAGGAGAGAAGTCTGCATTCCGAAACAGAGTGGCTAAGTAGGCTAAGTATTCAGCCCAACAGGAAGTCAGTGGGGGGAGCAGACATTCTTTAACAAAAAATTTGTTTATAGAACGGAAAGTTGGTTTCTCAGGATTTCTTTGCATGGACTTTTGTGTATAGTACATGTTGTACCTTCTTCTAACTTTACACATTTTACACACAATGTGGCTGTCCTCCTTGCATTTCATATGCGACACTGAGGTTTGAGCTCTTTGTGACATTGTTAGTCTCTTCTTGAGTCTCAATTTCATCATTGACAGGAGTACCAAAGGGCACCCTCTGGTTTGTCTCTAGCAGGAATGAGTGCAGACCACATGATACATTGTGTCAAAAACCCATTTGGTCTCTACAGTTATTGATTAAATGCTGGATAATTGTTCACTGCCCTGTCATGATGCATTCTGCTCAGCACAATTAGCCATAGATTTTTATTTCCATCTCCTGCCTGTAGTAGACCATTTTAAAATAAGCCTGACTCACTATAGACGTAAAACAGAGATACGGTTACAGATAGCTGAGGTATTGGTGGATCAAGACGTATTACTGTGTATGTTTTTGAAACATCAGAGAGAATTATAGCTACGATACTAAAAGAGTTACAGCTAGAAATAAAACTGGAAGAAAAGGAGACTGAGAAACAATGTCATGAGAAAAGGGAGATCAGGGAATTGGAGGTTGAGAAAATGAAACTTGCCAACAAGAGTAGAAAAAGAGTAAGGCTGGATTGGAAGAAAAGAAAATCAGAATTGGAAGCTATTCACCTGAACGAATTGGAGACTGAGGCAGAGGCACAAAAATCACCGGGTTTAATGTGAGTAAATAGATACTTATGGTTTCCCCTTTCAAAGAGAAAGAGATAATTTATTTGAAAAAGTAGCCACTGAAATGGCCTGTTGGTAATTTGGACATTATTATTAGAGTGTGAGTTAATGGAAAGAGCATAAAAAGCTGCATTGCCGGTGGAACAAAGTTTGGACTACAAGGATTTGGGGTTAAAATGACCGTTCTTAGAGCACATGAACTAGTTCCAGAGACAGAAATTAAGGGATTATGAAGGGGAAACAGACTTATGTTGAATTTGCAAGAGTGACAGAAACTGCTGATTTGTTGGTGTAGACCAGACCAGGTAACCAGAGGTCTTTCCTGCTTGTGCCATTATGTGCCGTTATGTGCCATTATGCTCATCCCATGTCTAGGGGACTTAGAGCGAGTATCTCCGGTGGGGAGTGGAAGGAGAAGTTCACTGATCTTGTTGATTTGAATGAAACTTTCATCGTAGATCCTAAATTGATTGCCTCTGAGTTTCCACCTCCATTGATTTGTGGAGGAAAGGCCGGTGCTGAAAGGGGTGGGGGTGGAGGTGGTGGGGTGTACAGGTTGGTACAGGCTGGTTTGGATTCTGTATTGTATTGTATTATTGTGTTGTATTATTATCTGAACATTTGTAATGGAATTGGAATACTTTAATAATATGATCAAGACAAAAACACAAAACTGACTTATTACAAATTTTCCACAATAATTGCAACTTCATACAAGAGATTTCCCACATATGTGGTTCTGTTGCCTCTGATGGTCCCTCCACAGGTTCAACGACCACTCTCTGTCAGTGTTTTCTATAGTACCTTTCCAGCTTCTGGAAAATAGGCACTAGACCCTCACCAAAACTAAGTCATGGTGCAAGGAGCCTGCTGAAGACTCATAATCATTAAAAATTAAAAATCATTAAAAATGTAACTCAAACTGTTATTAGTAGTTTGTAAAATATATTGACAACATAACAAATAACTCTCCGTACTTCAAACTTATGTCAGTGTGCCTCAGGTAACCATAAGGTTTTTTATTTTTTAAATAAATGGGTCAGAAGGCCAGTATTTCTCCCATTTCATAAGGACTGAATTTTCCACCCTGATTTATCTGCTTCTGTGAGTTATTCCACTCATTTATCTAGGTCTCGCCTGATGTACAAACCCTGACTATTGTTTTGTAACATAAACACTAAAGAAGAGTAAAGATGGTTGATTGTTTTTAGCTAAGATGATAATGCTTGGACCAAACCTTTAGCAACACACTAATCACAGTTTACATAAATGTATTTATTAATGTTTTCTTTTCATGAGGAAAAGAAATAAGACACAAGAAAAATGCTGTTAAACGCGATTAGCAGGTTATCCAAGTTTTGATTTGGACTCAGTCAGTATGTTTGGAAAATCTGACAGCTCTTTTAGAACAAAACAGAACAGCTCTTTCCAAAACAACACAGCAACATGGACCATCGCCTTTTAGGCAAGGTAAGCGTGGTCTCCCTGGTCCTATCTATATATTTTTCTCCATGGCAATTTTTTTTTTTTAAAGTGTGATGTTATGGAGTCTGTTTTTCAAGGAGTATAGTTTTTACGTTCGGCTTATTTGCATATGTTACTTCTATCAAGAATGTTTTAATGCTATTTGTGCTTATTTTTAATAAGTAAATAAGATGTAGTTCAGGCTGGTTTGAGTTTTGGGATTGCACCACTTATTTATGGAGGGGGGGTGTGACATGAGAATGTTACCAACAAGGTTCACCTGGGTGAAAGATAGCCTATTCAAAGTTACGAACAGCATCTGTCTCTCAGCCCCGCCTCTCTCCAAGGAAATTGTATGTGATGGAGAGCAGAGCTACTCTGAGTACCAACAATGGCTTGCTAGTTACACTAGCAGCATACAGAGAAACAAAAGATTGCTGTGAAATCATGGTTAAAACTTGCTAAAAATGCCTATTAGTTTTGGAAAAAAGTAATAATGGTTATAATGTAAACTGGTTATGATGTTAAGTTAACACTATGTGTTTACCTGCTTCATAGTTTGTGTTGTTGTGCCATAGCCGCTCGATATTAAGGGAATTGTACATCTGCTGAGCGTGCATTTGATTATATATAGGTATCTTTGGGGTAGTTTTATCTTAATTTTATATATTTTTTCAGTCTGTTTTGGCATATGAGATCTTGCTCTGCACCTTAATGTAAATAAATACAGTACCTTTCTGTGTATCACAACTTGTCTGTGCCATTCTGTTGACTGTTCACCATCCTTACAACAATTCTAAACAAAACCAATGAGGGTTTAATCAAAATATCAAAATATGTACATGGAATTTTCACTTTCTTCCTGTTACAAGGGATCATTTCAATCTTAAAATAGAAATGGTTCAAATCTCCCATTTGCAAGAAACCCATCTGGAGGATAAAGAACAAAGCTGAAGAGTGATTGGGTGGCTCAAGTCTTTCATTCACCATTTAGTTGAAGAAGCAGAGGGGTTACCATCTTAATTCATAAAACACTTCCATTGACAGAGGTGGAAGTGAAAGCTGATGAAAAAAGGACGTTATGTTATGATTAAAGGATCATTTCATAGAGAATCATGAATTTATTTCCAATAACCACTTATCCAATTCAGGGCCGCTCTGGCCAGAGCCTGATCCAGCAGATTGAGTGTGTGGCAGGGGTCAGCCAAAGCCACACTCAAACACTGGGCCAATTTAGAGGTCATCAATCCACCTAACAGACAAATCTTTGTAAAGTGCTACCCATTGCCTCTCATTTGCGCTTGCTATCTGGAAGGACACCACAGTGAGTGGCACGGTAAGAGAGAAAGAAGATTCTTTTGACAGGGTGCAATTAACCCTTTCATGCTCCAGCCACCATGGCTAGTAAAAAATCCAGCAGCGCCACAGTTATTTTAAAGGACCAGTGTAATGTTTGTTAATAGTTCACAAAAAATGTGTATGACATACACGTATGTTTCATTTTATATATTATATAAGGTTTATATAAGGTCACAAAAATTAACTCTGCTAAAACAAGCCTTTTCATTTAAATGAGGTGAGGTAAACTACAACATTAAAAACATTATTTAGAGACATGCGGAGTGCATGGCTGCATGTGTGAGTGAGGAGTTAAGTATCAAAGGCAGTGGGTGAGAACGTGATGCTCATAGTTTCCTCAGCCAATGTGAATGATATCAGACACACCTGAACACAGTACAATACTTGGTACTACAACATTAAACATTTCATTCAGGCTCGGTTTTTAACTCTCTAAACCTCGCCTTGTACTTTAATATTCACTTTAATATTCACAATATCTGTTATAAAACCGGTCTGCTTCATAATAAAATATTTACACATCTACAGGTGTTGTTACCTAACCTCATTTTCTAATCTTTAGGTATTAATTAAAAAAAAATAAAACAAGAGACTATTTAAAAATTAAAATGGTATCATTATGCCCCAGTAGTTACGCAGCTACTATGTAAACTATTGCTATGTATCTACCATTTAAACTATTAAAAATCTATGTCATAAGTTG
>JAOYSI010004898.1:0-13935 GCA_025775065.1 Hiodon alosoides
GTGTGTGTGTGTGTGTGTGTGTGTGTGTGTGTGTGTGTGTGTGTGTGTGTGTGTGTGTGTGTGTGTGTGTGTGGCATAGGGTATTCGGTAGACATCCGTCACCAGGATGAATGGCCTGTCAAAGAAGGGCGGCCTTTAGAGACTAGATAGCTTTCTCAAGCAGTGATGCAAGCAGGGATTTACCAGTGTTATTTATACACAAGAATATATCCCAGATAATATAAACATAAAAGTTAAAATCACACAGAAAAAAAACTAATGGAAAAACTCAGTAATTCACTGAGGAATTATGGAATAAAGTACAAGCAATAACCTTTCTTAGCATCAAGAAAATAATCCAAATGAACAATGCAACCTCACAGGAAAATATCAGAATAGACAAAATTCCAACACTAGAATATTACTTAGTACTTTTAGATTTTCTTCACTTGAAAGACGAGTATTAAAATGTATAAACTTTGTGTGATTTATAGCATAAATTTTGCTCTATTGTACTTAAGAGATAAATTTCCTTGTTCAGTAAAAATCAGTTTAAACTCACAAGTGGCTTTAATTTTTAATTTTTTTTTTTATTTAAGTAATATATACATACAATTAAAATAAAAATAAATAAAATGTTCTAATACCATAAAAAAAAAAACAACAAAATATAGTTGTGAGCAACAATGAGTGAGTTCCTCCAGCTCCTCAGCGTCCACCAGAAGAATTCTGGAGGAACCCTAAATAGAAACTTCCTGTATCCCAAAGTGCTTAGCAGGCCATTTTATGTACATGTTGTACCTAGAGATTTGATGGGATTTAGTAAAAACACTTAAATAACCTATATCAAGCAAAATCTAAATTAATAACATAATATTAGACTATCCTTAATACCTAATACAGCAGAACCAAACTATACTCCGCTAAACTGATGCTTATCATAGGCTTAGCCCCTCGCACATAATTAGGTCTATGGTCCAATCTTATTTAAGAATAAAACTAAAACATCTATATATGGACTGCAGTGGGGAATGTTGAATTATGTTATCTATAATGTAAATTTAAGAAAATTTAATGATGCGATGAACGAATAAATTATCTTTTAATCCACTTCCACTCTGGCCTTTGTTACGGCAACTGTTCAGCTCATAGCCATGGTTATATTATGGTATTGTTCACAAAATTCACTTAAATTATGGACAGTCCGTAAGTGTCAAGTTTTTGCTGTTGTATCTCATTGTTGTCATATCCCGAATAGACATGCTGCATGTTATTTGGAGAGGATATTATAACACCTAAATAATTACATCAACAGATTTCCAGGGTTGTGCTCTTGTACTAAATGATCCCAGCCATCACATTGCTGCCCTCCTTGTTTGGTTGCCATGGGCGAAGGCTTAGATGGACCACGTCATTGCTGATTGCAGATGTGTTTACCCTTGTATCTGTTTTGTTGTTTTTTCACATTACTGTTTGGGGGCTGAACGTCACTCTCTACTGGAGTGGATGGGTTGGGTTTTGCCTTTATTGCACCAAAATTAAAAAATATCAAGCCAATAGCTTATAAAACATTATATGCAATGATGTAAATATCAAATCAAGGTTTTCGAAACACTCAAGCCGATAAAATATTCAAGTTTTACATGTATTTTTCGGTTAGGTAGAATTGCATGTGAATGTGGATTGAAAAACATTATTGTCCAAAATGCATTTAGTTTAAAATGTTTATTCTAAAGCTGGTTATTCTCAGTTGATAAAACCAGTAGAAACACACTGCACTGCATCAGAAAATAACACAAAGCAAAAAATTGATTAGGTTCATTCATAACATTGGAATAGGCTATTAAAAATATTAAAATATATAAGCAGATGAGGTAGCCTACTGCCTGTCAAATTTTGCAACACCAGGAGAGACACATCATTCCTATCTTTGCTTCACATTTCATTCGAATTTTGCAGTCTAACTTTTCATGGAATTTAATTTGAATCAGTCGTGAAATCCTGTCGACTCCCTGCACCCCCCAAATTACTTTGACGTTTGTCAAATCATGTCAGAACTATATAATCCTTATAAGCCCCTCCACCAAAAATAATATGGATTGAAATAACTTCCTTGTAATGTACAAAAAATTGGTGGTGTGGGAAGCGACAGGGAACATGGCGATTTGTAGTAAATTAGTGCACTCCGTGGTAGGAACATTGTGGTAGTGGCAAGAAAAACGTGCATCCAGTCGGTTCATTTGGAAAGAAAAAATTGTGCTACTGAGGCAATGTGTTTATAGTGAAACCCCATCTATTTACAGTCATTCGTGAGACCAGGTTGTGCTGTAACACAAAGGTATACATGGTAATAGTCATTTGATAATTTTGGCAGGTATACACACTGTTTACACACACCAGGAAACCATGCATGCGTTACTTTTTCTAAATCAACCCAGAAGCAGGAGTATTTACATTGCAATAGGGATGAAGAACTTAATTACAAACAGAGTGTAATATCAAAGTTATTTTCTAGCTCTTGGTTCTCCTGGTTCTTGTTTGGCATTAAACGTTTATGCTTGCAACCCGCTCAAGAGAGCGTGGTGCATGCTGGGAAGTGGACAAATGCAGAGTCAGTAAGATATAGGTTGAGGATGGTAAGAGTCAAGATGGCAATAAAAGAAATGATTTTTTTTGCTGTGCCTTTTTAATTGCCCTGATCTGTTTGAATCCTTGGGAACCATGACACAAACTAATTTCATTTTCTTGTAATAAACCTGGTAAGCCTTGCCCTATAGTCTTGCTATAGTCCCTCACCATCAGCTACAGCAAAAGTTCACTATTATATTTGGTGGTGGACACCAATATTTAAAGGCCTGTATCGATAAAATTAATATATTTTTAATACCATTTCTAAATGATTGAAATAGCAGATTAATTAAAAAAAACATGGAAACAATCATAATTATATGAGCGTTGTGAATGCATAATGACCTCTGCAATTAGCTGACATTATCTTTTTTGCTAGCTGACACATTTTCTAAGCAATCACTGCAAAACAGCTTGTCAGCTGCCAAAGAAAAAAGGGAGTGAACTTCATGTTAAACTGCAACTTCTTTGCTGGTGACAACACATTAACGTGTTTTAATTTTTCTTCAGCCACAGCACTGTAGCCTACTGTCAACCAGCAAGATATAAACCACTAATTAGAGTCATAGCTTGTAGCTAAGGTTTGCTAATTAAATTGTCACTTCCTCTGTGTTGGTGGTTCTGTGTGGATGTTTGGTATCTATATCTTGAAAATATCACAATTTCTTATTGATTTTAGAGTGCTCTACCAACTTTAAATACTAGTATGATTTTTGTTCAACGTTATTGTGCCACGCGTCCGTCTCGAGAACACTCGCAGGAGAGGTCCGGGCACGCCCACCAGCACCGGCTGAGGATTACACTAATTACGAACAGTATGTAACTACCTGTGATCCCTCAGTAGGTGCTAGAAATCGGGAAAGGAGCCGGGCGGGAGAATGGCGAACAGAGAGTCGAAAGAAATAACAAGAACGGTGAACAAGGCGGAATAAAAGAGTCGGCACTGGCGAAGGGGATGCCGACATTTCGTGTTCGTTTACTTTAGTCTTGTTCGGCGTTTAGTTTAGTTTATTATTTTAGTTTGTTTTATTGGCGTGAACCCTTGAGGAGGATCCCTGAAGAGCGTTTATTGTTTATTTGTTTTGATTGAAATAAAGCCGGCAACAGAGCCGGAGAACCCGGAAGTGTATTTCTCGATTATTTCCGAACCAAGCACGTCGGCGTGCTACAGTTATCTTTCTAAAATTGTTAATACATTTGAGACTATAATATTATAAACACACCAATATACAATGATATAGATATCATATTTAAATATTGATATCGGTGCCCATCACTAGGTAAGTTTAATGTAATCCAATGCTGGTAAGTTTCTAACAGTTTAAATGCTGTATTTTTGTAAATATGAAAATAAATTTAAATGATTACTCTAGATTTTGGCTTGACTGCAATAACTGGCATTGTATAGTGTTATAATACTTTGTCAGGAAAAGCTGAGGTCACTGGTTTATATAAAGCGTTCATGAGCTGATGAAAGAGAAAGATTGAAGATGACCTTGACAGGTTTCTGGTAAGTGTCCTAGCACTCCTGTGCTTTGAAAAACGAAAGGAGCTGCCTACGTAGATGTCCAAGGTGTCCAGTCTGTGAAAGGGGGGACAGCCTCTTCAGGGTACTTTGAGATGAGTGGAGGACCAATACAGGGGTTCGGGCATGACCACGTGAACGCGGCAGTTGGGGCATGTCTGCTTCTTCCACAGCCACTGCTCGATGCACTGTAACACAGAGACCGTTGTGTGTAGGTAAAGGTGAAATGATCCAGAACATCCTCTCAACTTTCTGAGTGAAAAGATACAGGAAGCTGTAACGACTCCAGGAAGTGAATAGCTAGGAAGAGAATGATTGTTAGTAGAGATCTACTACATGTCAGTATGTTTCCATTGACCAATGAAAGCAATTGATCCCAGAATGCACTCAAGCACAAATTCCCAAGAATATGTGCCCTTTCTTGCCTATTTATACAGGCTTTACTGTCCCTGGGCAAGCCAGTATGTTTGTATATTTTGCACATATTATAGCTGGTGGAACTTATTTCCAATACCGAAGAAAATGGCTAATTTCAAGCTAGCATAATTGATTTTTGTTAGAGTAGAGCGTTCACCGCAACATTCAAGTTCTGGTCTCTACAGCCCAGATGTTATCTTGACTACACATTCTCACAATGTCATTTATTTACAGAAAGAATTGTTGCTGACATTTAATGTCCTAACATAAAAGAGAACATTCAAATTCTACAAGCTCCAGGGTTTAAAACAGTACTGACTTAACGAGCAAATTGTTTCACCAGGAGTTAATAAAGTAATGGCCAATTCTCAATGAAATTTTGTTACTTATTTATCTTGTTTTCCTGACACATCACCATGACCACAAGCAGATATTAGGATAGATACCAAAAGCTTTACATACCCATTTATGGCTACTGAACTTAATGGCAATAATGGGCTATCGTGTAAGTATATTGGATAAGGCTTAAATGCTTAGAACGACTTAAAACATAAAACGCTAATGTAGCTTGTTGCACTGCAGGCTTTGTTACATAAATAGATTAATGGCGCGCTCATGGTTCATTGTTTCCAAACTAAAAAAAGCGAAGAATCCTGAAAGCTGCAGATCATTTGCAGGTCCACAGGTATCTTGAGCGAGTGCAACAAACAAAACATTGATCAGGACCCCATCTCTGACACCCATGTGGCCCACATACATTTCGTGGAGGATGGCAAACGTTGCCTTGATTACAGGCATTTGCCTTGGTTCAGGAGTCATTTGGAAGATTTGGGCTGAGACCAGCTAATTAAAGACTTAAAGAACAGATAAGTCAAGTATTGGGGTGGGTGGGTGTGTGCTGATGCATGATGCCCTGCAGCCTGCAGTCTCTGTGAGGTGGGGGCGACGGCTGGCGTGCTCCGTACCACTCTGGCTGACATCAGCGCTGTCTTCGCAGGGAGGGCTGCCGGCGGGGCAGACAGTATTTCTCTTGCTCCGCACAGACATGGACGTTCCCCTCACAGAATGCCATTGCGCTCCTACTACGAGGACGCCCCGGTTCTGACCTCCGCACCTTGCGAGTCGACCAACCAGAAACGACAAGTTTTTTTTACCCGTGGCATGCGCAAAGCCAGCATGCAAATCCATGCAAGGGAATTTCCTGCATTTGGACCACTTCAGGGTTCCTCAACAATGCAGCTCCATGCGGTCTTAAACGCCTTTCGCGCCGGTGCGGTTCCAATTGATCACATGCTTACGGGAGAGAGATGCACTTTACAGACACACGGGCATACTGGGTGAGACGAAAGCAGCGAGGCACTTTTTCCGACCTGTTTGTGGAAGCGATGTGAGCAGTGAAGCTCTCTGACTCCGTCTCGGTTGTTCCGCAGGTCATCGTGGCAGATCAAACAGAGGTCGTCCGCATCACTCTGCAAAATGCACAACGAGCTTTATGCCAGACAAACGTTTGGTTTTAGCACGGCAATGTGAGAGATTTGTGGAGTGGAATTCAGTTCAGTGCCTGAAAAGCTGAAAATTACAATTATATGTACAAGGTATTTAAGATAAATATTAATATCAGATTTTACACAGCTTTTTTTACACTTTTACAGAGGACGTAGGTCTAAAAAGCAATGGCAACTGTAATAACTCTGCTGATGCAAAGAACTGCATTTAAAATACTTTGAAATGTATTGTTGGTATGAAATCGCCGTTTCACTTTAAAGGGACCTGATTCACGTCTCATGTCATGAAAGGCCTGTATGCGATGGCAGTGGCCCACTCACCAGAGACATGACATTCCTGCTGCGGAAACGCAGCTTTCTCTCGAAGGTTTCTGCCAGCTCGGGGATGGTGGTGATGCGTTTGTCCGGCTGGGGGGTCTTGGCGCCACTCGTCCCGTCCGAGCAGGCCCAGGAGGCCCGCGGTTGAGGCCTCGTCTCTTTCTCGTCCCTCACCTTGAGGTGGACGGGTGTGGGTGCCATTGTGGCGGCTTGTAGATGGTGCAGCTGCATGGTGTCCAGCTGAGACTTAGGAAGAGGAGAAAGTCACCCAAAATACAGCAGAGTAAATATAATTTAAATACTACTAATTTGCCACAGGATAGAAGTTAACAAATCAGGGCCGACACCACAAAGGTTGTTGGTTTGAACCCGAGAAGAGGTGTTTAAGTACACACCTAATTGATTCAATAAGGATAAAATTGGGTAAAGTAGGGTAAATTCCAAATCAAACCTTGGACATCCAAGTAATCACATTTAGCAAAATTGTATTTATTAGCATTTTCCTTTTTTTGTAAGCATCTTATTTATTTTACTCATTAAAAAGAAAAGAAAAAAAGCTATTAAATACAGTTTATGAAGTGTGATTAGCGGGTTGCCAAAGTTTTGGACCCAGCCTTAGTTAAGCTAAATTATTTACACGTCCCTCTGTCCAATCGCGGAACATTCCATGCCAGCTGAACTGGTTTGACCCCCCACGTTGACAACTCCAGAATATCCACTTCCAAAGGCTCAGAATGTCCCACACCATAATCCAGCGATCCGGTGTCAATCTCTTTAGCAGATTTTAGGTCATTAACACGCTGGGTAAAAAAAAGCTATTTAAAATATTCCAGGCAAATTTGCTCTACAATCTCTGACGATACTATATAAATCAAAAATTTGATTTGGCCTAAATATGCTTGCGTATTAAGAGTCCCACCTGTTTAAACAAGTTAATTTGTTTGATTAGTGTTCACTAACAAGAGCTCTAAGTTTCTTAAAGGAGCAAATTTGAGTGAAATTGACAGTGTTCCTTTCAACAAGGCTGGGGAAAGATCTGGATTGGAGACACACCCCATGTTATTATTCTTAAGATCACTTTCATATGTGAGAATTGATTTTCATATTATTTTAAACCAATAAATAAATATTCTGTAATAACTATTGAGGACCATTTTTAAATCTTTTTTCGCTTCAACACAGCAATCACAATTGTCTTGTGATTGCTTCTCCTACAGGATAACTATGACAAACTGCATCCATTTGTTTTCTGCTGTGCCTCAAACTAAATATGTAAGTCTTATCGAATGTCTGCCAACACATGCACAGAATGTGATTTCACAGCTCAAAATGTTGGCTTTTGATTAGTACCCAGTCCATTTTCAATTCTAATTAGAGATGGAAATTTAACTGTTGGCATGCAGGGTGGAGTCTCAAATGTCTCCTGAACAAGTGGTCACTCAGACCTGGGATTTGCCATGCCATGAGTTGAAACCATGCTTTAGAATGCCATGAAAAAAAGAAAAAGAAATCTGTAATACATTTAGCACTTGAAAGAAGTAAACGTGTGAAAACTGGATACAACAAAATTACAGATGACAGATGGTGCCTGATTTTGGCTTATTTTCTTTACATTCAACAAGAATCTTACAAGCTTTTTTAAAACCTTGATGTAATCTTTGAACCACTTGAACCTTTGAGAAATCCCATTGACTTCTTGGCAGTTTCAGGATCAAATGACCTTATATGAGGGACAGAGTGGCTTTGGACGGCTTTGACTTCTTGATTACATTGGTCGGAAACATGTCTGTCAACTACCACAGCTGTCCATCCTGCTAATGTTGATTCCAACAGCCCTGTACACAGCAACCAGCAAAATGCCTTTACACAACCGGCCCAGTAATGTGATTCAGTTGTCTGTCACAGACTCAATACTAGCAACTTCTTTGTGTGTGTGTATGTGTGAATCTACTGCATGTAGCGAACCAACGTAATTCAACATTCAGTATCTGAATACTGTGTACCTCTACCCTGTTCCTGCTTGCAGGATATAGTGTAGTTGCAACACACTGAATAACGTTTTTGCTGTGCCTCAACCATGAGAAATGAGAAACAGTCCATGAGAAAATGGACTGTCTATATGTAAGGAAAGTGATTTTACAGCTCAGCTAATAGTACCATCTGTGCTACAGATGCATGTGTTGGACAACATTATTTTAACATTTTGCCCATTCTATGCCAATGATCTTCTTCAGTACTCAGCTCCTGTCCTGTTTTTGACTCTCAATCATTACATTCAATTATAAGTGGTTACCCAAAACAAGTTTTCAAAAATGTAACCTACATCAGTCTGCCACACATATGAGACTTGTATACATATCAGTGGACTGAAATAACGCTATACTTTTGCAGCTCATCAGAATAATGTACATATTTTTTGTGGTCTTCCACCGCGGCAGACTTACCGGACAGGGCAGTGAGGCTCGGCGGTCGCGGCGCAAGCGGCTCTGTCTGTTGAAGCTGTGCCTCCTCTCTTTCTGCTGCTCCTCACTAGCATTGTGACCCCAGTAGCTGCTCATCCACTTGGTAAAGTTGCTGTCGTCGTCCTCGTCATTGTCCATTATGATGGCTGGGTAGAACCTGAGCGACAGGGTGAGGCAGTGCAGGGAGCCCTCTTCGGCTACCAGTGTCTACGGACGGACGGACGGACGGACGGGGGCCGGGGCAGGGGCAAGCGCATGCGATCTCCAGGCCAGGCGGCCTGCTCTGTGCCAGACACGAGCGTTGCTGGTAACCAAAGTATAGTGTTTAGATCCCCCTGGTTCGTTAGGGCTGTTAGTGTGGTTTGTTGTTCTAAGCTGAACCAAAAATACACCGCACAGGCTTTTGGTAGTCTTTAAATAAATGAATCCCCTGTAATCTATTTAGCGCTGAAGTGGGGAGGGAGGCAGAGAGGTATACAAGTTGGAGTGGGGAGGATAGGATGGTGAGTATGTGCTTTAAATCTTTCCATTGCAATCCCATTGCCCTTTGGAGGCAGTATGAGCCTGGGGCAGTCAGTCACAATGAAGCTTCAATTTTCCCATAGTTTCCACTTACTGAGCACATCAAAGTTGTCAATATCCATGAAGTGTTGGCCTCTCTTTCGCTCTCTCTCGCTCGTTCTCTCGCTTGCTTTCTCTCTCTCTCTCGCTCGCTCGTATTCTCTCTTTCTCACTCTCTCTCTCTCCCGCTCTCTCTTTCTTTCTCTCTTGCTCTCTCTTTCTCTCTCTCTCTTGCTCTCTCTCTCTCTCTCCCTCTCTCTCTCTCTCTTGCTCACTTTCTCTCTCTCTCTCCTGCTCTCTCTTTCTTGCTCTCTCTCTTGCTCTCTCTCTTGCTCTCTCTTTGTCTTTCTCTCGCTCTCTCTCCCACTTTCTCACTCTCTCTCTTTCTCTCTCTCTCTCCCTCTCTCTCTCGCTCACTTTCTCTCTCCCGCTTTCTCGCTCTTTCTCTCTCTCTCCCTCTCTCTCTCTCCCGCTTTCTCGCTCTCTCTCTCTCTCTCTCTCTCTCTCTCTCTCTCTCTCCCCCCCAAGGCCCCTACAGAAAGAATCAGAAGAGCTGCTGGGGGTGGTGCTGGGTCATAGTAGGGAAGAGTAAATTGATGGTGCAGTAAGCAACATGACCTCAATGAGTCGATTTCTGATTGTGATTTGAAAGTGGCTTCAGAAGACTAATAACAGATATGACCCGCAGACCTGAATCAAAAATGTATTGAAAGCCTGTAATGTATTTGAAAATAAATTTGGAAAGCTAACTTTAAAATTAATTTTGAATCTTCTGAAATAAACTTATTATTAAATTATTAAACTCAATTATTTTAACATTATCTTATTTCAGTATTTAAATGTATTTATAGTTTAGTAAAATACTTTTTTACTGATTTATTTGAAACATATTTGGTGTGTATACAAAAATGTATTTTGGTAAAATAAAAAACTAGGCAGCATTGTTAAGATTTCTTGTCAGCATTGTAATAAATGTTCCTGTTTTGTTATTATTACTTCGCTCATAAGAGGCTGGGAATCTATATACACCAAGAATAACCAAATCTAAATCTGGAGGAAGAGCATTTGCACATAGAGCTCATAAAACAACTATGGAATAGCCTCGCAAAATTTGTGCGGGAATCGGACACAGTCTCTATATTTAAAGCAAGATTAAAGACGTATCCGGGTTCCTCTCAAAGTTTCTTCCTATTTTTCTGTATGTCTTTGTGACATGGCAACATGTGAAAAGCGCTGTATAAAAATAAAATTGATTGATTGATTGAAGTAACTGTCATGGACTATATGGTTTGTGTTTTTAAAATAAACATGTTGTTATGCGGTAATATATTGTTTATTATTTTAAACTATGTTCATGCTTGCAGTTTTCCTGGTCTGTTGAGTGAATAATTGCGGAAAAACTCATGTAGTTAATAAACTATTCAATATCCCACCTTGAGCTACTGGGTAGTGGATACTTCTGGAACATCAACACCGCTTGATTCTACTGGTTGAATAAATACCATATATTGTTTGTTTTATGGAAATATTGACAATGGTGTAAATTGTTTTAACTGTAACGAAATTTTGAAATGACTGAATAGTTACCCGGGGCTGCCCAGCATTAGATTATGATAGCTGGCTGTAACATTTGCATTACATAGGAATTTGCATTACATTGCATTGGAAGGCCAGCTATGGTAAACACGCAAATATAATAATATATAGCTTCTTTGCTTATATTCTCTGTGAAGTAGTTCTGAAGATTAAAAATAAGAAAGAATAAGATTTTAATATATATTTTAATATGAGGAGGATGTCAGGTATTTAAATGATCGCTTATTACTGTTATTTATTTATTTGTTTTCAACAACAACAAAAAAAACAACTGGGTCGATTTCATTGGTGCTTGAATAATTAGATTCTTTAATCCTGTAAGTTTTTAGATATAAGACAGAATAAAACTCTAGGTTTTTTCTTATACATGTTGTTATCTTAGATGCTACTTTGGACTAAAAATTAACACGACTTCTCTTCGGACGACTTCCCAAGTGACCGTTGGTTCGATGACGCAATGAATATATGAAGTGCAAAGGCCAATAAGGTCACATTCTATCAGGCCCGGCAGTGCGCAGGCCAGGTGGTGCGTAGGCCCAGCAGTGCAAAGACATGGCAGTGCATAGGCCAATAAGGTCCTGTTCTATTAGGCTCGGCAGTTATTAGGCCAGGTGGTGCGAAGGGCTGGTGGTGCGGAGGCCCAGCCGTGTGCATTCAAAGAAAATCCTGTTCTATTAGACCCAGAAGTGCGCAGGCCCGACAGTGTGCAGGCCCAGCTGTGTTCAGGTCCAGCAGTGTGCATTCCGAAAAGGTCCTGTTCTATTAGACTCGTCATTGCTTAGGCCCGGCAGTGTGCAGGCCAACAAGGTCTCATTCTTTCAGGCCCGGCAGTGCACAGGCTTGGCAGTGCGCAGGCCAGGCAGTGCCTAGGCCCTTTGGTGAGGAGGCACGGCAGTGCACAGTCATGGCAGTGCGCAGGCCCGGCAGTGCGCAGGCCCGGCAGTGCGCAGGCCCGGCAGTGCGTAGGCCCGACGGTGCGCAGGCCAGGTGGTGCGTAGGCCATGTAGTGAGGAGGCACGGCAGTGCACAGTCATGGCAGTGCGCAGGCCAGGCAGTGCGCAGGCCAGGCAGTGCGCAGGCTCGGCAGTGCGTTGGCCCGGCAGTGCGTAGGCCCGGCAGTGCGTAGGCCCGGCAGTGCACAGTCATGGCAGTGCGTAGGCCAGGCAGTGTGCAGGCCAGGCAGTGTGCAGGCCAGGTGGTGCGCATGCCCCGGCAGTGCGTAGGATTAGTAGTGTGTAGGCCCGGCAATGTGCAGCTCCGCCAGTGTGTAGGACCAGCATTGAGCAGGCCAAAAAAGTCTAATTCAATCAAGCTCGGCAGTGTGTGACAAATGGGAGATTTTGAAGGACTCCATTGAATACTTTGGTCACACAATTGAGAAGAATAGACTTCATAAGTCTATGGACAAGATGGACGCCATCCTGAAAGGACCCAAGCCGGGAAATGTGAGCCAGCTGTGAAGTGCCACTGAAAAGTGAGGATGAGAACCAACGGAAAAGTTTCCACGAAAGGCCCAGTCAATCACCTCTAAGGGGTTGCCACCTGCATCAGACCTCCAGAGAACAGAAGAGAGACACCTGGGAATTCCGATAGGCCAACAAGGATTGAGCCAAACAGCAGCAGCTATTGTGTGATCGTAAGTGTTACATGTAAAGTATATTGTGGGCCCCACCAACATCAAAGTTGGCCACCACTGATCTATAATGTGATAATGGTGTTTATATGTATCTTTATTATCCTTTATAACTTTAACTACTGAAAAAGGGTGAGAGATTGATTACACGTATTGCTGAAAAGTAGTCAACCAAGCCACAATCTGACTAAAATTAGCATTATATTCATCATAAGTTTTTGCTTTTCAGACCATATATTTGGGACTGTCTGGAGGGATGACAACCAAGGAGAATCTGTGGAGGATCCTCTCAAAACTCCTAAGAAATTACCTGGCCATGAAAAGGAATTGGAGAGGGGCCAATGGGAAACAGGCTTTGAGCGTCTTGCCTTAAAAAGTGTTATAGGTAAGATTGCTTTGCCTGCTGCAGAGAGACATGATGTCACAGAATCGATTAACTCAATAAAACAGGCCAGCAAGAAAATGTATTATTACAACACAGTTTTCAAGGCAGAAAGAGTATAATGAAGGGAAATATTTTACAAAAAGCTATTAAAAATGTCTGTAGGGATGTGTTCTATTTTCTCTCTTTCTGATATTTACAAAGGTGCTGTGCGTCTGAAGCAGCCAGTCTGAAGTTCCTGATATGGAGATAAAAAAATATATAAAACGATGGATGCAGAGCGAGAAAAGGGAGAGAGAGAGTGAGAAGTGACCAGACCTTAGAGGAGTGATATCTAGCAGAGCTTAAATAGACAAAATCAAACTACTTCTCATTGTTTCTGTGATCAAAAAATAAAATCAACATTTCCATTTCATTATTTAAGAGTCTTTATTGTTTAAGTAGTATTGTAGTATTTTTTTATATTTTGTGCAAGGCAATTGATCAGCATTAAAACCTTTGTGGATATAATAGGGTATAATTAGTATGTGAAAAATGTATAGTAGTAATATAAAAATTATTAAATCTGGATTCTGGTGAAATGCCTGCAATGTCGGGATGAATTATGGCAGACGGATTCTGGACAGTCATTAATTTTGATTCCGGCCCGAGTCCGACACCCGATTCTAGGCCGATTCAATCAGTTCTGTCCCCCGGAAGAGAGACGCTTCTGGGCCTATTCCTCAGTGCTGGCTGGGTAAGGCCCGGCAGAGCGTAGGTCCGCCGGTGCTTAGGCCCGGCTGTTACGTTCCAACTCCTAGGAAATGGCTCATTGGAGCAGGAAACGTAACTACCTGTGCCTGCTCCCACACTGATGCAAAACTGGAACGAGCAGAAGTGAATATGTGTAGTGTAATAAAGTTTAAGTGATGATAATAATAATAATAATA